>PVKE010017395.1:0-30796 GCA_004027555.1 Craseonycteris thonglongyai
ACCTTAATCTTTAAAGATGTTTGTACCCGCATGTTCATCGCAGCACTGTTCACAGTGGCCAGAACATGGAAACCACCAAAATGCCCTTCGATAGATGACTGGATAAAGAAGATGTACATTTACACAATGGAGGCTCACTTTTAAAGTTGTGAAGCCAGTGCCTTTATCTGAGTCTCCTATCTCCAGAGAACATATTCCCTGACACTGTGAAACTTCCAGTAGGAGTATTTCCATTTTAGAGGAGTGTTTTCTGGAAGTCTAAAGGGACAAGTATACATCTGACCAAGTCCCTGCCATCCAAGACACTGTGGTCCAGAGGGAGAACAGACACACAACCTTCAGAGGCAGTAGAGAGTGAAAGTCAAGTGTACAGTTTATGGACTCCTACTTCTTAGCAACTTGGGAGTTTCTGAACAGGTGGTTTAGCCAGTACAAAGTCTTCTCATCTACAAATGGTAATAGGAGTATCTACCTACAATAATTGGGGGAGGGGGGTTAAATAAGTCAATGCATTCAGCTTAGCACTTGACTGGTAATATCAGCTATCATTACCAGCGTTAACTATCAGTTGCTCAGAATACAAGACAGTCCATGAGAAAGGAATTGAGAACCACATTGTGTAAGAAGGGTGGCTAATCTGAAGTCTGGACATCTAAATGGTTGAAGGGGAGAGGGCTAAGCATTGAATCAACCTCTAACGTGAGCTTAATTTAGTCAGGTTCTACTTCATTAGTTTTGGCTTGATTTATGTTGTTTGATTTGTCAGGGGGCTTCTGTTTGTCATCTGAAATATTTTATTTAATCAGAGTTTCTATGGGGCGGGGGGTGATGATTGGAAAATTAGATGGAGGTGCCAAAGATGAGTCATAATAGAAAAAATATTAACATGGGGAAATATCTTCAAATGTCTCTCACACATTTATAGCTAGTAGGTCACCTGACTTTCTAATCAATGCATAGAGCTAGGCAAACAAGTAATTTCATGCGTGGTTTACAACAGAGACCAGGATTCCTAGGAATGAGGAAGCTAGGAAATTGGCAATAACTAAGCAACTACTAGACAGTGTAATTTGAAAGAGGGTGTATAAGTGACTACCTGGGCTAGGCATCAGAGATATGGAGCAAACTAAATTATATTTCCTGCCCTTGAAGAACCTGTCCATGTTTTGATAGTGAAACAAACTGAAGACCTACCGTTTCAATGGAAAGTACTAAGTACTTGGATAAAGAGACACACGATGCAAATTCAAGTAATCAAGGAGGCTTCACAGAGGAGATGATAGAAGCATTGTTGTCAGGCTTGAGTGAGAGCTAGCCCGGTGGTGAAGCGGGAACAGGACAGAAGAGGCATTTCAGGCACAGGGCCCGGCCTGAAGAAACGGGGGAGGGCAGTTACCACATGGTGTACCTGAGGAAAACCAGTTCTGGGTCCTGGAGTATAGGGTGAGAAGCAGATGGCAAAGGAGCAAGGAAGGTCATGTGAGGCTGGAGGGAGGCAGATGGACCAGCGCAGGGGCTGTTGCCATTGTCCAGGGAAGAGAAGACACAAGCCTGAACTAGGAGGTGACAGTAAGATGGAGAGAAAGGGAGGAGTCAGGAGGTGGGCTCAGTAGGACCTATGGGTGCCCAGGGACAGGGACAAGTCCCCTCATTCATCGCAAACTTCCCACTGTGACTTTCTGACAATAGCACCTTGGAACAGAGCCATGAGATGGAAAATTGAAAAGATAATGGGGGCAGATTTCACACACTGAGGACTCAGGAGAGAGAGGTGCGAGATGCTTAATGCGGCTTTTTACCCCCAAATGTGAGTGTTAAAGACTGCTGGGGGGGTCACTGAAAGCTCCATGTACAAATACACACTCATGCAGGCTCAATAAATTCCTGGTCAATTTCTTCAGACTTAGGACACAATTTTTTAAATATGGGGGGGAAACCAGGTGAGGGGAAAATATGTTATGCCAATCATTTTATGAACAACCTGACTTTGCTGATGGGAAAATAGACCTTGAAAAAGTGCATTTCATCAATACAGTAGAGGTCAGACTCCAGTAAATAAAAGAAAATTGCTATAATTGCTGATAAAATGCAGCTTTTGTCATTTCGTTTATGCATTTCAATTGCAATTAGATTAACAAGGATTCCGAGGGAGAGGAATTTCCATTGCAAACTACTTTTCAGATTTAACAAGCAAGGAATTTCAGAATATAGCTCAGAATCTACAATCGTGGGACCGAGGGGTAGGCAGTGCCAGGTCACCCCATGGTGTTCTGGTGCCATCTTTAGTGAGGTGGTTCTGTGCAGGCCTGAGTCCATAGCATTGGGGAGGGGGTGGGGGGAGTGGAGAAGAGTCCAACAGGGGTATAAGCAATAAGGGTGCACTGTCTGAAGAGAATTTAAAAGCAGTGATAAAACTAAAAGTCAGACTGCTTTGTAGAATCCCGTATTCTGGCAGTTCTAAACAATGTCAATGACAAACTGCTCCTCCCAGGGGCCTCTGCTTCTACCATATTCCTTGACAAACCATTGCCTAAGTGAATGGGTTTTTAGGCCAACAATGGGACCCAGCATGAATGATGGGCACAATTTACTCAAGAATTCAGCAAGCATCTATGCACCCCACTTAGCCCTCATTATTATTCTATTAGGTAGATACATATTACAGCTCTCTAAAAAAAACAGCGAGCATCCTGAGGCTCAGAGAAGTGAAAAAACTTACCCATAGAAATCCAAAACATAGGTGAAAATCAGAATTTAAATCTAAGGCCATCCTAATTCCAAAGCCTACAGTTTTTCCACTTCAGCAGTGTTCTAAGCATAATCTCAGCACTGCGGGTCTTTTCCGGAAGGCAGATCCCGGCCTCCCAGTCAACAGGTTCCACTTGACTCCCCTCCAGCTTCCTTCCCTCAAGAGAACTTAGCCTGGGGGGAAGGGGGGCAGAGAGTAGGTAGAAGTGGGGATAGGAGTGTTGTTTCAGATTCCACAAGTTAACCTGACAATTGCTCAAATTAATAGTTCTACTTCAACACCTCCTATGGGAGCCAGGTATTCCTATGTCAATGGAAGAGAGAAGGGTTAGGAAAGTTATTTGCTAAATGCATTGAAATGCATGGACCTGACTTTTGTTCTAAAAAAAAAAAAAGCCAGATGTCAGACAAAGATAAGGGTCAGACAGAAAAGAACTGTTCGTAGGAATATGATCAATCAACTCCATAGCGTTTCCAGAGCACCAGCCTGGTGCCTTGGTTGCCTCAGGGCTGGAAACAGAGTCAGGATTAAGTCACAACCCAGCACGCAGAGCTCAGCTCCTCGGAAGGGCTTCTCCCACCTTGGCCTCCACAGGGATGAGGTTCACTGGGTAACACCTGTCTGCCCCAAAGCAACCAAATTGTTTTTAAAAACACCAAAAGATGATGACAAAGTAAGTTATTTTTTTCTAATTAACTATAAATATTATACCTCATGGATACAAAATAGCACATCCTCTAGGATATTTTTTTAATGAAAAATAACAAGTGTTGAGGAGGATGTCATTAAAGCGAAGCTTTGTATATTGCTGGTGGGAATGTAAAATGGTGCAACCATTGTGAAAAACAGGTTGGTGTTTCCTTAAAAAGTTTAACATATGAACCAGCAAGTCCCTTCTGAGGTATACACCAAGAGAATTGAAAACAGGTGTGCAAGCAAAAACATGCACACAAATGCTCATAGCATTATTCATAATAGCCAAACAGTAGGAAGAACCCAATGTCCACCAATTGATGAATAGATAAACAAAATGTGGTATAGCCAGACAATGGATTAGTATTTAGCTATAAAAATAAATGAAGCACTGATACAGGCTACAATATAGATAAGCCTTGCAAACTTTATGCTAAGTCAAAGAAGCTAAACACAAAAGACAACATATTGTAGGACTTCATTTATACGCGATGTCAGAATAGGCAAATGCATACACAGAGAAAGTAGATTAGAGGTTGTCAGGGGCTGGGGGCATGGGAACGTGGGTCATGACTGCTTAATGAGCTTGGGCTTCTCTTTGTTGTCATGGAAACATTCTTGAATTAAATAGCAGTGATGGTTTGACAACATTGTGAGTATACAAAAAGCCACTGAACTGTATATTTTAAAATGGTTAAAATGGTGAGAAAAAAAATGCTTTTTTGTTTTGGGGGTGGCTAGCCTCCAGGAAGAGCCAGAGTAGTTGGAAGGATGTGATGTGTACATAAAAGAAGGGAAAAGCATGCCCCCCAAATTAGTTAATATTAATGAGGGAAATGAGAAGAAAATAAAATATCAGGCAAAAATATTTAAAATTTACGAGCATTTCAAAACCATGAAGAAGAAAATTAAAAAGCAAAGCATAGACTAAGAGAATATCTGCAGTAGACAGGACAGATGGTTGTGTGTGTGTATGTGTGTGTATGTACTCATAAACAGGTAGGAAACAACTATAGAAAAGGTATAAAAACATGAGCAGTACAAGAAATGAAAGTAGCTCATAAATTTGCAAAATATGTTCAACCTCTCTAGTAATTAAAGAAAAGCAAATTAATACAAGATCCCATAAAATTGCTATTTTAATAATAATAACATTCAATGTTGCGATAGTATAATAAAAGAGGCATCGTAATGCATTGCTTGTATGACTATAAACTGTTATAATCCAGAATCAAATTTAACCACAGGTATTAAAGAGCCTTAAAAATATTCAGACCCCATCTAAGATGCCAGGGCTTTTAAAAAATGAGATATGGGGGAATCTGGGATGGCTCAATGGGTTAAACACTCAGTCCCTGGAGGCTAAGGGTCGAATCCTAGCCCCGGCCCTTGTGGACCCATATGTTGAACTAGGGGAGGGCCCAGAGCAGGCTCCATACTTGTACATCATCAGTCTTCAACATGGTTTCATTCCACACAGGCCACACATGGCAGGAACTGAACTGGGGGCCTCCCACATGGGAAGCACACCCCAGTTCAGCATATGGGTCTGCAGGGGCCAGCCCTGGGACCAGGACTCAATCTTCAGACCCCGCAGCAACAATGCAAGCACTCAACCTGCTGAGCCATCCCAGCATCCAAAAAAACATTTTAAACAGTCATAAGTCCAAAATTAAAACAAAACCATCAACCAAAATCTTACCACCTGGTAATGACCAGCATTAAAATAAAGTGACCACTTTCCAGATACATTTCTGAACCTTCATACAGAAAGACGGTAGGTGAGGTTGCTTGGTAAGTGTTTGGATAGATGAAAATAATTTCATGAAATGGCCTCATGTAATGCTAGCATTAGGAAAACCAATCATTCCCCATATTTTATATACTTTATAGAAAAAACAGTAATTGAAGTAGAATTGGGGAATTATTGAACTTTAGGCAAATGTTTCTTTACCACAAGAAAGTTCATTTATAAGACAATACCTTTAAAAATATTGTAGTAGTATCTTAGGGCTGGTGTAACAAAATACCACAAACGAGGGAGTACAACAGAGATGTATTGTCTCACAATTGTTGGGATCAGAAGACTAAAATCAAAGCATCGGCAGGGCCGTGCTTCCTCTGGAGATGATAGGGAAGGATCTGCTCCAAGCGTCTCTCCTAGCTTTTGGCAGCCTCGGGTGGCTGTCCTCTCAGTACATGCATGTCCTTGTGTCCAAATGTTCCACTTTTTAGAAGAACATCATATTTGATTAGGGCTGACCCTAACGACCTCAATTTTATTTGATTACCTCTGTGAAGACCCTATCTCCAAATAGAAATGCATTCTAAGGTACCAGAAAGCAGGGAAAGAGTAAGACCAAATATGAGGTAGATTGACTCCATAACAAAAGCCATAGATATGAGTCTGTAGGAGCAGGGCAGGACATCATTGTGGGCATCACTCAGTCATAGGCTCACCAGGAGATGGAGTCCAGTCCACTCAACTGGTTGTAGGAACAAGAGGTTAGAACTCCAATGTGTGTATTGAGGGGGACACAATTCAACCCGTAACAAATATATAAAGAAAATAAAGTTCCTTCAAGAAAAAAGATTCTGGGAAGCCGGAATGGCTCAGTGGGTTGAGTGCTCACTTTGCAGCCCCGGGGACCGAGGATCGAATCCCGGCCCCGGCCTGTGTGGACCCATATGCTGAACTGGGGAGTGCCCCCAGTTCAGTTCTCACTGGGGTGAAGACCCCGGCCCAGTTCCTGCCCTGTGCAGCCCCACTCCCCACCTGTGGAATGAAACTACGTATGTGGAAAAGCCAATGATGTGCTGCTGTGGAAACTGTTCTGGGCCCTCCCCCTTCTCTCTCTCTGTGTGTGTGGCTCTCTGTCAAAAACAATAAAAATAAATCTTTAAAAAAAAAAAAGATTCTTAAAAAAAGTAGGAAGAAATTTGAGTCATTATTTTTTAACCAAAATCTAATTTCAGACAGTATTGCTTTACCTTTTGCTTTGAAAAAATGAGAAAATTAAGACTTTTATAATCCTCCCTCCTTCCCTGTCTTCTTTTCCAATTTTTGGATGTATTAGTCATGTTACTTTGTTGACATTTATAATGTTTAAATTCTGTTACACAACTATAGTTCTGATCATTGTTTAGTCTTTGTTTTATTTGTGCTTTATTTAAATTGATTTAATGCTAACCTATAGTCCTTTTAGCAAAGCACATTTTTTCTAGAGTTCTGTGTATTTGTTCATCTTATGGTGGCTGACTACAATTAACCAGCTTTTTTTTTTTTTTAACAGAAGGCTCATATTTATAATCTCTGTATTCCTAAAAGTGTGAAAATACTGTACTCCTCTGTTGCACTTCTGTACAAGAGACAATTGGGCTGAATTTAACAATCATGGATCACACTTTTCCCTCTGGACCTTGTAGATATTGCGTCACCATCTTTTGCCTTCCGGTGTTGCACTAGCTTTTCTGCTGTCTTCTCACTTTATGTCTCTAATGGCTAGATTTTAACTTAGTTTCTCTGGAAAGGTTCCTGGATGTTGCATCCTTATACTTCAATTTTGAATGTCTACATTTTGCTTTTATACTCCCCCAATAATTTGGTAGATAAAAATCATGGTTAGTCCTTTGTCATTCCCTCAGAACTCTTCAGGTATTGCTTTGCTCTTGTCTGGCACTTAACAGCCTGTGAATTAGGGTGAGATCAGCTTCATCTCCCTCCATGAAGGTGGTTTGTTTCTCTCTATTTAGATGACAGCAGAATTAGTTCTTTATTATTCAAGGTTGAGAGTAACAAGATCGTCTCTCTTCCTGATAATTCTGATAGTGGTTTGTTGTTGTTTTTTTCTATGATATGGTATGCCTTTTCAATCCTTAGATAACAGCATGAAATGTATGATGTATTCTACTTATTGGGTTCTCTTCAGCAGGGACACTGATTATCCTTATTTTTAAATCAACTTTGTTCTTCACATGTATTACCTGCTTTCTCATGGCCTCAATATCCTTTTCTTTGGCATTCACCATTTTTAGAGCAACTTTTTCTCTATGTCAGATATACAATTTTAACTGTCTGGTTAAATTTGTATTGTTTATAATTTATGATTTCTATAATATTGTAGTTAGAGTTCTTAATGTTCTTAGTATTGTGAACTCTCTTAGTGTTATTGTCACCTAATTTCTCATTGTTGAGCCCTTTGTTTCATTGAATTCTGATTCTTATGTGCTTTTGTAGTGCAAAATGAACACTGCAAGCTCTCTTACTTTCTTGGGATACATTTTTTCTCAGATTGGATTTTTCATTGGTCTTTTGCATGCAATAGTATTTGTTTGGGGGAGGTTTTTTATGTTTGCTTTCCTTCCTTTCTTTTTTCCTTCCTTCCTCCCTCCTTCCCTCCCTTCTTTTCTTCCTTCCTTCCTTCTAGGGTGGAGTGGGTGGGGCCTATAGTGTGTTTGCTTAGAAGTTTCTTTATGGTTTCTTCTCGTCTTTCTCATGCTTCACTTGGGCAGTTCTGACTAATCTTTCTATTTCTTTGTCATTCTGTGAAGCATAGTTAATTTTTTTCTCAACTCACCTCCCATTATCTGGTATGTGTTCTGCGGTGCTGGACTACGAGGCATGTTTTGGTAGTCTTGATAGTGCTTCCTCACATGTTTCACGATGGGAACATAATATCCTAGATCAGGGGTGTCAAACTGGCAGCTCGGGGGCCGCATGGTAGGTAATTTTTTGTGGCCCACGATGCTCTGAAATAAAATGAAAATAGAAAAAATTGTTATGAAGAAAATAGGGCTTAGGGGAGATCAAGGCAATACTGTACACACAATTTCCTCATTAACCCTTTAACTACTGAAGACGAGTATACACGTGGCCCAGTGCCTTTCCTGGGGGCCTGTGGGTGTGTATAAATGCACTGACTCAGTTCCGGCGACGTTTGTAAATGTGATGTGGCCCGTGTAAATCTTGCCTGTTGCACCAAATGGCCTGTGTTTTAATTGAGTTTGACAGCCCTGTCCTAGATGAATGCTGACCTGGGACATCCTCCTGGCATTGGGTTCATCCTCACGTCCTGATGACAGTGACTATGGATACAAAGCTTTTCTTTGGACAACCTCCTCACATCCTTTCTCTGCTTCTCTCCAGATGTGCAGTAATTAGTGAGAAGCCCAGAACTTTGTTTAGTCGCCTCTTCTCCCCAATCTTGCTCCTGACTTGGCGAGTTTGGGCCAGGAACCATATCAGTGGGGTTGTAAGATGTCCTTGAAGCAGAAACAGGGATGGCAACCTACCTCAGGCAGCTGTTGAAAGAAGAATGGCAATAAAGCAAGTGTCAGAACCCAGGCTCACCCAAGTCAGTCTCTTCTTCGGGGATCAAAGGATGCCTGAGCACTGGGGGGGTCCGAGGAGACACCAGTGACGGGACAGATGCATCTGGGACAGTTGAGTGGGTCACTGGACTTCTCAAGAGCACTGCCCAGCTGGAAACCAGTTGAGCAGGGGCCAGAAGCTGAGGTAAAGACTGCGGGTTATTCAGACAGTGAGAGAGCCCCAGAGAGGGGAGGAGTATTGTCACCGACGTGGTAGGGACAGGCCTGCCAACTCCCACTTGCAGGATATATAGTCAGCTCCATCTTCACACCTCTCCCCCACACCACCCCTGCCCAGGAAACTCCCCAACGAGGCAGACTAGCCATTGGTACTGGCCCACATTCCACATCCAGCAGCATTCCAAGCAACAGCTGTGACAGAGAACCTGTGAATACCCACCAGGTGCAGGCAGCTCCACCCCACCCCCAAATCACCGTGCCCCTCTGCGCGACTTCTCGGTGTCCGTGGCCTCCTCTTTGTTTTTTCTGTCTTGTTCTTTGCAACTGTGGGATGAAGTGTGGGGCCACAGCCACCACACAGCCTCCTTATTAGCATCAGAACTATAGTCAAAACACATTATGCTTGGCTAATGCATTTATTTTTTATATAATGAAAATGCCATCAAAGCATAGCTCATCCGAATTGAATTAAATCATCATTGCAGCATTTGTGCACAAGGAAGAGAAATTATTCTTTATTGTTGCAGACAGAAAATGTAACAATGGTCACCCGGAGGGGTGTGTCTGAGCCTGGCTGTCCAGGACAGTCCCTGCCAGGATGTGTTCTTGGGGCCCAGATAAGGCAGGGATGGGGAAAACGCACTGATCCAGGGAGAGGTGCTGTCTAGCTGGGCAGCTTCTAGAAGACTTTGTCCTTCTCTCTGAGGGGGTGGAGGTACAAGCCACAGAGGGGGGCTCTGACAAGTGAAAAAGGTGTCACACCAAGCTGCTGGTCTCTGGTTAGTCCTTAGTAGAGGACACTCAAACCCAGGTGTGGTTCCTATGGCGTAACCTGATCACCACCCCCATAGCCAATAGCTTCTAACCTGACTAAACAGCAGGAGTACAGGGACAGCCTTTAAAAGCTATAAACAGGCACCTGGTTCCCACCCAGGGCATTCCTATCAAGCTCTCTAGAGGCGGGGCCTGGAACCCTGTGTGTTTCTTTCTTCTTCTTTTTTTTTTTAAGATTTCTTTGATTGCTTTTGCTAGAAACAGAGAAAGCCAGAGAGAGACAGAGAGAAGGCGGAAGGACCAGAGCAGTCTCTGTAGTTGTACGGAATCAGTTTTCCACATGGTTTTGTTCCACACAGTTGGGTGGGGACTGTGCAGGGCGGGAACTGGGCTGGGGGCCCTCTTGCACAGGAGACACGCCCCCTCAAGCCAGGGGCTGAACCCGGGGGTGAGAACTGAACTGGAGGCCTCCTGCATGGGAGGCACACCCAGGTTAGCACATGGGTCCGCATGGGCTAGGGCTGGGATTTGATCCTCGGTTCCTGGGGCGGCAAAGCAAGTGTTTAACTCGCTGAGCTATGCTGGCTTCTCCTCTGCAGGTTTTTTAATAAGCTCCCAGGTTCTGATGACAGCCAGGTTTAAAAACCACTACGCTAGACTAAATGCTCTTCATAGTAACTAGAGCAGCCATACCTGTGTGTGTCTGCAACAAGCCAGGTTAAAAGCAGCTCAAGCCTCTAGCTTCATGAGAGACCCAGAGAGCTCTCACATAGTGGAATAACTCAAACTAAGATCAAGCACACATGCATACATGTGTGCAGCCAAAAAAACTTCCATCACCAAACCACATGGCTCTTATTCACTGCCTTACCTCAGTGTCTGTGGGATGCTATTGGCATCTACCTCTGGGAATTCCTCCTCACTCCCAAGTCATGGTTTGGGGATATTTTTCTTCTCCTCCAGAGTACACGCAGAACAAGTAAGAATCTTTGTCATAACCCTGTAATGACAGTGAGAATCATCTACCAGGAGATGGGTCTGATGAGCCCAACGGTTTCCACCCTTGGCAATGATTCATGACCCAGAATGGCCCCCACAGAGATGTTCACTCAGCCCTGTCTTCTCAGAACACCCAGGCCCAAGGTCACACGTGGGAGGGGAAGAAATAAGAACTGGGGTTTCCTGGGGCCTTTGAGAAACTCAGAGCGCTCCGTAGTCTCTCTAAGCATAAGGGCCTTCAGAAGTGGCAAAGGAGACAGTAGCTTGGAATGTTCAGTTCCCAACCATCTATAAGTCAGACAAATTCATGACTTGCAGGCATAGACATGATTATACCTGAGGAAAGCGAGGCTCAGAGAGGCTAGGCAACTTGCCTGGTCACATGGTGGTGGAATCATAGCCAAAATTGAGCTGACATTTACCCACTCTTTCTATTCTACCACTCATAGTCCCTTAAAGTTTGTGCATCTCAATCAGAAGAGTGGGAAGCAGAAAAGGGCGGAAAAGAAAACATCTCAGAAAGAGACAACTTTTACCCACACCCTGAATCACGAACACCTACGTTGTGACTTTGCCAAGACTGGACTAGTTGAATGAGAACGCTTTACTGAGGGAAAAAGGATAGACATTCAGGAAGGAACATGTGTTTAGAGCCAGACAGTGCTGGGTTTATTCACGTCCCAGTTCCCACATTTCCTAGCTATGTGTCCTTGTGTAACTTAGTTAGCTCTGCTAGGCTGATTAGCCATCTGTATAAATAGAAATAAACCTTGCCTCCTGAGTTCCATGAGGGTTAGACAAAATGTATGTGAGCACTTCGCATAGTGCCCAACAAGTAGCTGGTGTTCAACAAGCATTAGCTGACACTAACAATAGTCATTTCAATATTAGTAGTAAAACACCTAAGGTAGCACCTGACATATAGTAAATGCTCCATAACCACTCTTTCTCATGCGCCTCCTCCTAGGCTCAAATTCTCCAGGCTTTCTGCAATGAAAGAATTCGGAGACCTGGATTCTGGTACTAGCAATGCCTCCCACAGCATCTGTGACCTTAGGGATGGTCACATTGCCTCTCTGGACTGCAGTTTTCCCCTTCCAAAACTTAAGGGCTTGAGCTAAAAGGATGATGCTGAAGTCCCCTCAGCACATCATAGGGTGTCAGCTAGACTACATGCACTGAATGGAGGAGGGCCTGGGTCCTGTTTCATAGTCTACAAACTCAAAAAAACTGGTTCCTGCAAGCAGATGGACTCAACAAGGTGTGGCAGGACTCCCCCGTAGCACTTACGTTGCACCCCCCATTTTTGCCCTTGGTCTCTAACCACTGAAGTACAGACGACCTGACAGTAAAATGAGTTCCGATCTGGTCACGCCCATGCTTCTGTATACATAACCACTTGAGATGTTACATACAAGGGACATGACACCCAAAAAAGTAAAACTCAAAAGAGAGTGAGCCCTCTTAAGTCTAGACAAGATCCAGCAGAAGTACCCCTCCCCCTCTTTTTTTTATGAGCTGGTGAACTAGAAAAAAGGGCGTGGCTTCTGCCAGACCCTGTATATTAAAAAGCATTTAAAGCTAGCAAATGGATTTTTTAAGTCCAAAGTGATTTTTAATGTTTGATGACAGAGGCTAAAATCCCTGGGCTCTGTTTCCAGTAGCTTTGTTTTAAGCAAAACTTTCCAATATAACAGTTTTTTAAAAATCCAACACACAGGGGGAAAAGGCCTATTTTTTTCTCAACCCATTTAAAAATAGTAACGCCAGCTTCTCAGCCGGCCTCCTCGGTGCCAACACACCTGACGCCCTCTTCCCTGCATTAACCCATCTGCTTCTACAGCCAGCCCTCCCGCCTGCAGGACACCGCTGCCCTGCAAACCCCGCATGGGGCAATGCCCCCGCCTGAGGGCTCCATACCCGCTCTGGGGGATCCAGGAGTTGAGGCTGCCTTGCCCATGAAGCTCTGAATGCCTTTTTGCCAGATTGAAGCTTCCAGTTCTTTTCGCTCTGTGGTTTTTGCCAGGATTGTTTATTCTGGTAATAAAGGCTGAGGAGGCTGAAAAGAAGGTAGGAGGGTTACAGAGGAGCCTTTGGATGAGGAACAACAGCTGTGCAATGACCAGCAAGATAAGGGTGGAGGAAGGGAGAAGTGACACAAAGCAAAAAATAACAAATCTGTCCCATTTATAAGTTGAACAAGGCTGGCCCTGTGGGCATTATGCAATTTCTTGAATCGATTTAAATGCTGCCTCATTGAAGAACATATTTGAGGAAAGTTACCACAAATGGACACGCATAATACACTTAAGAAAAATAAGAAAGAGGCAGGGAAGAGAGAAAAAATAGGTTGTGTAAGTGAAGTAAGACAGAACCAATGGGCGCCACACCGGCACCAGGGCTTCTGGGTTGTGAAGTTGAAAGGAGGGATTTGATGGTTGGCCTGGGGATCCTATTTCAGCAGGAGACCACCTGGCCCTTCCTCGGGGTAAGACACGCTTGTCCTACCTAAGTCGGCGGGAGATTCCTGGCGCGCTGCACTCCCTACAGCTTGGGCGTGATGCGCATGTGCAGAAAGGTAACTCACACGCTCCACTCTGGGAGTTTGGTAGAAGCCAAAGGCTTAGTCTTGCAGAGAAACCTGGTGAGAGGATTGCAGTTTGGGAGCCTGGGCAGTGGGACCAGGGGGTGCATCTGGTAGCACTTCGGTCAAAGCCAAGTATCCACTTGTCCTTTCACTAGCACATATGTAGGTGTGTTTCTGTGAGTTGGTAACATGGAAAGAAACCATTTCCTAAGATTGCTTATGCATACGCCACATCAAACGTGAAAGTTTTATTTCTGTGGATTCACAGCAAAATTGTGCCCTGTTTATTGTGTGGCTTTGTTCACCTTCTGCTACACCACTGACAATCCCTAGCAGCTTGAGAAGCCCTGAGTGAAGGCCTGAGTGGTCGGTCATCTTGAAGCCTCCTTTTGTGTCCCGTATGTTGGGACTCTGGCAATGAGTCTGGAGCTGAGTTGGGTGTCAGCTATACAGGCAGGCAGAATCCTCACCACAGCCCAGTCAAGTTGGCCCTGTCTCTTGATGCTCTAGATGGGACAAGTAAGATTTGGAGAAAGTGAATGACTTGGGAAGCAAGATGGTGCCAGAACTGTTAGTGCCCAAACAGCTGGTCATGCAATTCTGATCACAGGGCCACGATTGCTGTGAGCTTTTTGACAGCCAGGGAATCAGACAAAAAGATGCTCCATACATAAGATATCCCTAAGGTGGAAGATAAATAAGTTTCTCTAAGATCACACTTCTTTTTGTGATACTAAAAATTACAAAAGTCTCCCAAGGATCCTCCAATTGTATTAATAATAAACATGAAAGTGATTGGAAAACTATAAACACTATAAAATTCAAATTATTTTTATTATGTATTAGGCAAATATAGCAATGACTACAACTCTCAGTGACCTAACATGGTAAAAGTTTCTCTTTCACATCATAGGTCATGTTGAGTTGACAGGGGAACTCAGCTGTCACTCAGGGACCCAGGCTCCTTCTGTCTTGTAGCTCCAGCCTCCTTTAAGTCTTCCAGCAATAAGAGAGCAAGACCACAGTGGGGGGGTGTCTAGGAGCCACGCCAGCAGGGGAACACACCCCAGCCACCTACATCCCATGGGCATGACTGAGTCTCATGGACACCTAACTGCAGGAAGGCTAGGAAATTGTTAGAGCTGTGACATGGGTGACCACAAACAGTTCTGGACCACCGGTTCGTCCTTGACTCCACCTCTCTTTTTCCTCCCACAGTCCTATGGGTCTCTGTGGCTCTGATAGTCTTTCCCCAGTTTTCCAGAGAGCCTACTGTGCAGGGTATTTGAGAGAATCCGACGTGACAGTGGTATGAAAGCATTTATGCCAAGGCCCTGCACAGTGGAGGGTTTTCGTGTCCTTCAGCTCCATGTGGCCCTGTCAAGTGGTTCTCAAGATTAATCGCACTTTTCATTTCTCATGAATCTCAGTGCAGTGTGCTCAGATCACTTTGCCATCATTAATAATACAGACACACCCTCAGGAGGCAGGCACATGTTAACAACGAGGAAATGCAGGTGCAGACAGAGGTTACGTGTCTTCCCAAGACAGCCCTGTAAAAGCCTGTAAACCAAGGAGTGACTTTTCTAACTTTAGAGCCATTAATCCTCATCCTTGCTGGAAGAGAAAGCTGACGAGAGCTCTGAGGGAGGCAATAAGACAGAAGGCTGCTCAACCAGGGCCCTAACAGGAGTGGAGCAAACTCTCCTATGCGTACAATCCTGCTGCGTTAAAACCCAGCTCTCACATTTGCTGGCTCTTTGATCTTCCACGACGTAACCTCTGTGAGCTTTCTAGCATGTTCAGCTTTCTTACCTCTACATGGGGAAAATAATAACTATTTTGCAGAGATTTTGTGAGGATTAAATGGTATGGTCTGTACCAAACATCTTTATATCTAGAATATATTAAGTGCCCCAAACATGTTGGATGGCAGTGATGATGATAATAATGATTATTAACCAAGCACCATGTCCAATTCCCATGCTCCTGTCTCAGTAAATCTATGAGAAAAAGGGAATTCTCTACTGCTCTATAACATTCACAATGCCTAACATCATCTGGACCAATACCAGAGCTCCTATTAATATTTGATGAGCTACTGAAGTTGCACAGAAAATTTGGTGACAGCCTGAAGTCCACACAGCAAGTTATGAGGAATGAAATTATAAATCTGGATTTCATGTATTTCTCTCTACTCTTTCTTCAGACACAAATCTTCTCTCAGCCATACCAAACTCAATATTGGCCAACTGTGTACTTGTCTATTGTACCTTGCAAAAAAAGGCCTTTTCTCTGCTGTGAGGATTAAACAAAAGAATGCCTGTTACATGCCTGCCACTTCTAGGCACATCTAGAATGGCAGCTAGTTATAACAAGACTAACTCTCCCTGCTGGTGACATGAAGGCATCTGAATACCCAGTACCTGGGAAGAGATAAGGATATTGACTCAGGGCATTCATGACTCTAACTGGGCGGCAAAGACAAGGGTCAAGGTCAAGGCAATTCTGTATCCTCCACAGCATTCAGCAGAGGGGCTTGGCACTTGTTCATGGAAGAAGAAATCAGATGAATTACATGACCTAGGTGCAGTGAACAATTAATTTTAAGAAGAAGACCCCAAGCATTTAATGGAATTATGCCAAGACACCTTTATTTCTGGGATGTACCAAGTGCCCAACTGATGGTGGATGATGATAATATGATGATTAGCAGCTCTAAACACCATGCCTATTTTAATACTTCTTTCTCAATATATCTTTAAGAAAATGATATCCTACTCCATGCTAAGCTCTCTACAAACATAATTTCATTTATTTCCACCCTCCTGACCCTGCAAAAAAAGTTATTATCTCCATTTAGAGGTGAGGAAACTAGAGTGCATAGAGCATGAACCGTGTGCCAAAGGTCACCTGACCATAAGTGGTGGGGCCAGGAGCCGAACCCAGGTCTGTACCCCGGCGAAGCTCTGACTCTTCACCACCAAGCTGAGCTGCCTGCCAAGGCAAATTGGCTTCACACGCTAGCAGCTGCCTAAGGGACATGGGCCTTTGAGTCTGCGATTGTTCAAAATAACTAAAGACGGATGAATCAAATCTCTGCTCCAAACTTTGCTTTCTCTATAGCCTCAGGCCAATAGTTTAATCACCTTGTGCTCCAGTTTCTTCATCTATAAGCAAAAACTTATACTTTACCTACACACAATGGGACTCGGAAGATTAATCGGAGGTTCCAGAAGTGCTTTTAAGATGAAAAATATGGATTATTTGCATTATTATTTTAATAGCCTTGGACTTCGGTGTCTGGTTTACACAGAAGTAGAGAGCTTGGGAAAGGGAGATAGGGGAGATTCATTTTCTCTAGCCCTGGCTTCTGAGCCAGGCAGGGAAAAGTGCACGCCTCTTCACCTGAGGTTTAGCGGGGATCATCGCAGGCCCAGCCTGGGTGTGCCGTGACCCTGAGGCCTGGTGGCCAGCCCTACAGCAGATTACTCCGTCTCTGTGACCAGAATGTGAGCACACCACAGACAGAGCCCTCGCTATCATGATCAGCACATCCTCAGCACCTAGAATAGGGCCTCCGACACAACGGTACTCAATAAATGTATGAGGGCTGTCCGGAAAAAATCCAGCCACTGTCAATATAACAAGAATGTTTACGTGGCTGGATACTTTCTGGACAGCCCCAGTATACTGAATGAATGAATGAATGAATGAGTGGAGCGAGTGAGTGAATGGATGACAAAACAAGATGGACCAAGGAATGTCAGAGTACAGAGAACACACAAGAAGATTCTCTTTGCCAGAAAGGAGAAACAGAGGAATGGTCCAATGGTCCTTCATATCGTAAGCACCTAGTATGTGCCAGGTGCTGAGAGAAGAAACAAAATTTGACAGTCCCTCCCTTCAAGGAGTTAGTCCAAGAAGGGGAGAAGCAAGTTCACTGACAGGTAGGGCACAGGGAGTGCAGATAACCGCAGAATGCCCTATGAGCAGCTAATTTCCCCTGGAAGCTCAAGGAAGACAAAAGAAGTAGTAGGGTCTCCAAAGGATGAGGTCAGAAAGTCTCCTGCTATAGAACGGAAGCTCCATGGATTTGCATGTGTTTTGTTCACTTATGCATCCCCAGCCCTACCAGAGTGCCCGGTGTATAATAAGACCGAGTGAGGGGAAGCCGGGATGGCTCAGTGGGTTAAGCGCTCACTTTGCAGCACTGGGGACCAAGGATCGAATGCCGGCCCCGGCCCGTGAGGACCCATATGCTGAACTGGGGAGTTCTCCCAGTTCAGTTCTCTCTGTCCCTGTATCTCTCTCTCTCTCTCTCTCTCTCTCTCTCTCTCTCTCTCTCTCTCTCTCTCTCTGTCAAAAACAATAAAAAAAAAAAATTTATTAAGACCGAGTGAAGGAGTGAGTGAGCAAGTGATCCACATGCTTTACAAATTGGCAGGGGAAGCCAGGATGGCTTCAGGTTAAGCACTTGCTTTGCAGCCCCAGGGACCAAGGATCGAATCCCAGCCCCGGCCCATGAGGACCCACGTGCTGAACTGGGGTGAGCTTCCCATGTGGGAGGCCCTCAGTTTGGCCCCCAGCTCATGGAGACATGCTTCCCATGCAGGAGGCCCTGGCCTAGTTCTCGCCCTGCACACCCCCCACCCCCACTCCCACCCCGCCCATCTGTGTGGAATTAGACTATTTCAAGAACTGATGACGTACAACTATGGAGACTGCTCTGGGCCCTCCCCCTTCTTCCTGTCTCTGTGTCTGTCTCTTTCTCTCTGTCAAAACAATAAAAATAAGTTTAAGAAAAAATGGGGGGAAGCCAGGATGGCTCAGCAGGTTAAGTGCTTGCTTTGCAGTCCTGGAGACCGAGGATCGAATCCCAGCCCCAGCCTGTGTGGACCCATATGCTGAACTGGGGTGTGCTTCCCATGCAGAAGGCCCCCAGTTTGGTTCTCACCCTCTGGTTTCACCCCTGGGTCAAGGGGGCGTGCCTCCCATGTGGGAGGCCCCCAGCTCAGTTCCCGCTCTGCGAGGCCCCCGCCCACTTGTGTGGAATGAAACCAGGTCGAAAACCAATGACGTACAACTATGGAGACTGCTCTGGGCCCTCCCCCTTCTCTCTGTCTCTCTCTGTTTCTGCCTCTCTCTGTCAAAAAAACAGTAAAATAAATCAAAAAAAAAAAAATAGGTGGGCTAGCAGAAGCAAAATTGTGAACTTTCAGGATAGTAAAGAATGGCTTTGTTTTACAGTGAGGCAAAAATGCCGAGGGAGAAGGTCACAACCAGGCACAAGGCCGGTAAAACGGGACAGAGTCGGCAGGGCCGTGAACACCACCGATTGGGAGATGTGGAGTGTTTCCTGTACTTCGTCCTTGCATATTTCAATTTAATCTTTCAAACAACATTTTTTTCTCCTAAGGTTTTTTTCGGCCAGGCCTGAGGGTATGCTCATAAAATGGAAAATCTGGTGAAATGATTCAACCTGTGGCCAAGGGCAGTGGTCAGGGCGGAGGACTTTGGCCTGTGACATCATAAATCACTGCCATTCCTGGCAGTTGGCCCAGCCCAGGAAAGTCTGAGAAAGTGTGTGACCAGCCCACAGGGCCCTGTGGTGGGAAGTGCCCAGTCAGCACTCTGCACTTGATTCGGGGTGAATTAGGGGGAGGAGGCAGGACACTCACGCTACCATCTCTCTGACAGCCACACCACTTTGCTGACAGACAGACAGATCAAAGTTTCGATGCCTTCTCTGCTCCACTCCCCTCTTAAGCATCAAGTTGACTTCCTCCACCCACCCCCCAGCCCCCGCAGATGGACTGGGCCTGGGGGCAGTGACTGACACATGAGGGGCCCCACAGACTCTGGCTGGGCACAAGCAGCTGCCATGCTGACCTTGAGGGGTGTGAAGAAACCCCAAGGGTCTGTGGAGGAAGGAACGTGGGGCCACAGCACCACCATAAAACCACCAGGGACAGGACCCGGCATTCCCTGAGCGTCCCAGGCACTGACATCGTCCACTTACTGATTTGAAATTGAGCCCCTGCTATGTGCCAGGCTCTTGACATACATAATTTCAAACAGTATTGAAGAGTAGAGACATACCAGATCCAAACACTAACTGCCTCTCATTAGCTCAGTGAATTCAGCAGTCATTCAACCTCTCTGCACTTCAGTTTCCTTGTCTGGATTATCAAGTCAATATTTTTTCCAGCCATTTTCAATGGTAAATGGAAAAAAAAAAAACGAAAGAAAGAAATAACTACAACAACATTGACTTCAGAGTTCACGGTATCTCTCAGATACAATTTACTATCAAATATCACACACCCTTGAAAAACATGTGTTGTAACCAAACTGACAACATAGTTATTACAGCTTAACATTAGTCATACACAAACGCGCAGCAAATCATGACCTTGAACCTATGCACTCAATATATGTAATAATATTTGAGAAAAGAGTTTGCTTGTATCTCTCACATCAGCCACAGCCTCTGCAGGGTTAAAATGGGATAAATAATAGGGTCATTGTAACGTTTGAATGAGGATTATACACGAGTCAATCACTTGGAGCACAGCCTGGCTCCTAGTAAGTGACATATAAATGTTAGCTCCAACTAGCAAATACTCATTGAACATCTGCCCATATGCCAAGCTCAGGGATACATGCTTTATGCATAACCCCATTCATGCACTCATTGAACGAGTATAATGAGCACCTACTACATGTCAGACACCAGACACTGTGTGAGGTACGGTATTTTCTCTGTTATTCCATGGATTCATTTTGAAGCACTTATCGATTCACACTGCGTATAATTTCACTAATGCTTCTGGGTTTGGTTTCCTAAGGCTGCCCTAACAACATACCACAGTGTGGGCGGCTTAAACAACTGAAACTTACTGTCAGAATTCTGGAGGCTGGAAGTTCATACATAGCAAAGATGTCTCTTATGGCCTGTGAGGGAGACGCTGTCCCAGGCCTGTCCCCCAGCTTCTGGTGTTTTGCTGGGGATAACTGGCATTTCTTGAGTTGTCCATTCGTCACCCTGACCTCTGCCTTCATTGTCACATGGCCTTCTTCCTGTGCATGTTCCTATGTCCAAATGGTCCAGTCTTTTTGGATGAGAGTCCACCCTACTGACCTCATTTTAACTTGATTATCTCCATAAAGACTTTATCTGCAGGAAAGGTCATGTTCTGAGGTGCTAAGAGTTAGAACTCCAACATTTATTTGGGGAGGGCCATAATTTACCCCATAACACTCCCCAACAATAGTCTTCTCTGCTAAGACATCATATACACCATCTCATCCATTCAAGAACCATTTGCTGTAGTGTGAACCACTCTGTTATCTCACCTGGAAAAATCATTCTTCCTTGAATGTTCCAGACTCTATTATAGGCATTTTACTGACAGGAACCCAACCTTCACATTATGATGCACAGTTTACAGCCAGGGCGCCTCTGTCTTAGGACTTCAAGTCTACCTCAAAGCCCACAGTCCTCCCAATGGGCCCACTACCACTGACATTCAGGAATCTGCTTTTCCGGTGGCCTAAGTCAAGGGAAAACCACTTTTCTCTACCACAGGTGTCCAAGAGATGCAGTTAACATGCTGCTAGTACCTCAGAGCAGCTGGACAAACTAAAAAAATAAACATAGCACCCAAGAATGGACAATTCTATCAGTTACTTGGCAGAGCTAAGAATAGCCTTGTACCAACGGTGGGGGCATTTGGGGCCACAGTCAATGGTGCACAAAAGCAAGGGGGACCTGTGGGTTCAGGCAGAGGCTTAGGAGAAAGGCAGGGGAGGAAAGAATCGAAGAGTTCGCCCTTAATGAGAAATGACCTGCGTGACTCTCTGGGTCTCTCTAGAGTTTCCTTTGTAGAATATTAAATTGTTCCATATCTAATTCCAATCCATCTGTCTTATCACTAGCATGGACATATTAATAAAAATAGTTTTGTTTGGATCTTTCATTAATTTTAATATATAAAATTATTTTCTGCTCTTCCCCACCTCCCCATTTCTCTTCTCTTGTTTTATAGGGTCTTTAATATCTGTTTTAACATAATTAATGTCCCACAGTGTAAGAATGACTCCCTTAGCCCTTTGCTACCCAGAGATGCCCTGGCAGGGGACTTGGCATGTCTGTGCCCAACAGCATGTGTGGCCCCAGCCAGGACTGGCCAGTAGCTTCTCCCTGTCATGCCTCACCTTGAGCTGCTCCAAAGCCCTAGTCCACAGCTTTGGGTCCCCAGGGGTGGCCCACGCTTTTTTCACACTTCCACCTTTTTGCCACTATTTGGTACACTTGGCTTCTGGCTAGCAGCAAGTGTAAGGACTGGGGATTCTCAGTTGGTTGCCCGTCGCCTTTGACTCTGTTTTGTCCCTGTAAGCTTAGCTGTGGTCTCAGCCTTGCCTCTATGCAACTGAGAAGTTTGCACAAGCTGTTCCATGTTCTGGAATAAATCTGGGTCCTCCTCTCACTAGCTTAGTGCCCTTGGGCAAGTGGCTTAGCCTCTCTGAGGCAAGGTTACCTCAACTATCAAATGACACTGCTGTGCCCAAGCATCACTGTCACAATTAATGGGAGGATTATAATCAAAAGTTCAGAAATGATAGATTTGCTTACTACTACACGATGATAGTTTTTATTAAAACAAGCCCTTATCTAGTTTGAACCCTATTTTTTTTTAATGTCATATCTTTACCTGATAAGACACAGCAATCAAAAAAGAAATGAGTGGCAAGTATAATTAACCCCCCTGTTCACAGGAAAAGAGACTGCAGCACCTGAAATAGCATGAAGCCCGAACTTCCTACGGGTGGAAAAACAGTGGTCAAGATGGGAAGGAATTGTCCGAGATCAAAGGCAAAGCAGGCCCCTAACTCCCTGGGCTGGGTTTTCCTGACCTCTGAACACTACTAGGTCCTGGTTAGATACTTAGTGATCACATGGGTTTTAGTTCGCGGTCAGATTCCTTCTTCTGACAATGCTGAAGACCCGTTTGAAGATAACACTGTTGAGTTAAGTCTTAAGCTCTCCTTTAGCCATCAAGGCTCATGACCCTATTGGAAGCGGCTCCTGAGGCTGTGCACCTCCCACCAGCCACGGGAGCCCTTACCCCAGTCTGGGCTCACGCCATCTGCCCCAGGCCTGTGCCTCTCCTGTCCTGTCAACTGGAATACTTCAGGATATTCCTGGCCGGCTCCCTTGTGTCCTGCAGGTCTTTGCTCGAAGGTCACAGTTGCAGATTGGCTTTCTCCAACATCCTGTGTAAGATGACACTCCTTTCCCAAGCCCAGTCCTCACTATCCTATCCCTCCCCAGTCACCTTCGAAAATGTCAAATATATGTGTGGCATTATCTCTCTCCTTCCACTAGCATGTAAGTTTGCTGAGGGCCTACATTTGTGTCTGTTTTGTTCACTGCTATGCCCTGCGTTAAGTAGTTGTTGCATAAACATTTATAGAGTAAATGAATGAAAAAGTGAATGAATGAGAGAGAGTGAATGAATGAATGAAGGAACCTGCTATAAAACCATCTGCACAATGTTTTTATGGAATGCAATGGAGGTTTACATAGCTGGAAAGGAAAGGTCTGGAAAACCCAGAGATGTGATCTGATTTGTCTCTTTCTTGGGACCAGGAGGACTGAATAAAGAGACGCCACTCCAGGCACAGGGTACAGCACAAAGTCTCGGTGTTGGGAAAAAAGATGATATAATTTGGTGGCAGCGAGTATTTTCAGCTGACCAGAGAAGCATTTTGCAGTGTGTATTTTACAGAGCACCAACCTTGCAAAGTGCCCCCTTGAGAAAAAGATTTCTTGTTCCTTTACGAACAAACAGGCTAGAGATTCATAATTCATGGGGAGACCTCGGTTCAAGTCCTACTGCAGGCACGTTTTGGCTCATTGTGCACTCCTTTCATTTGTTTCCTTAACAATAAAGATAAATATATAATCATGAGGTCAGTGTGGGAATTAAATGAACTATGCATATATGGTGTGCATCCCAATGCCAGGTACTTAAGGAGTCCTCAAAGTTCAGATCTAGCATAGTGGCTGTGAGTGCAGATTTCAGAGAATCTTTAGGTTGGGATCTCAGCACTACTGCTGACAAGCTGGGTGAATGTAGGCAAGTCATTTAATCTCTCTGTGCCTCAGTTTCCTCACTTATAAAATGAGGATAATGATAGCACTTGACTCCCTGAGTTGTAGAGATTAAATGAGTTAATATAACCAAAGCACGTGAAGTAGTGCTTGACATGCAGTGAAGGTTGACATGCTATATTGGTGTCAACTATATAGGACACTGAGGGTTCATACTATTTTCAAGGCAACTTTGCAGTGATCAACAGGAAGGCTTTTGCGTCAGGAATTAGCATAACAAAGTCTGAGACTTCCCACAAACAAATAGACCTGCTGCACCTCTTACGTTATTTTCCCCATAGTAAATTCACCATGGAGCTCGCTTCCACCCCCAGCCTGCCTGTCAGTGATCCTGTTTTCTGGGGGCACACCTTCGGGAACTGTGGGGCTGCATGCCTGGGGTGTTTGGGGGGCAAGAAAGAGATTGCAGATGTAGCTGAAATGAGAGCTAGAACCTCAAAGTGGTGACCTTTTGAGCCCTGGGAAGCTCAGGAAGGGACAGAAGAAGGGGCAGGACCCCACGAGAGTCCCATCTGAGGAGGCCCCCTCTCAGGTGGTCCCTGTGGGTTGGGGGTGGGCCCTGGATCTGTGTCAGAGCGATGAGATGGAAGGCTGCGGCAATGGCTCAGCTGAAGGAAGCAGGGGGTGGTGGCAGTGGGGAAGCAAGCGAAGGGGCTTGCACGAGCTATTAGAGCAGATAGTCACAGAGCCGGCCTGATGGGAGGCAATGCTCGGACATCAGACCAGAGGGGCCACCCAGACTCTGGGGGCCTAGCAATGAAAGCAGAGGCCCTGGGCGTCCCAGCCCCACACCATGCACTGAGCACGGCCAGGGAGGGGGAGCGATCTACCCCGTGTAGGGGTTGGGGGACAGTCAGTCACTTCAGACGACTCTGCGGCTCCTTCTCACACACACACACACACACACACACACACGCTTCTTCATCTTAACACCTGCCCTCTCTGCCCAAATTTCCAAGGGCCCTAGCACCCAGGAAGCTGCAGCCTACAAGAAAGAATGGCCTTCGACTTGGGAGAGCAAAGTCTGGCGCTCTAGGCCCAGCTTCCACCCTTCCTAGCTGTGTGCCCTGCGGAATTCAATTGATCTTTCCGGGACTCCGTTTCCTCATCTGAAAAAAGGGGCTGGTAACATCTTGCCGAGCCGCTGTGTGGACCAGCTGGGACGCATGTGAAGTGCCGGCAGACGCCTGGCAACAGAGGGCCGCCACCCACAGCTAGCGTTCACCAAGTGCTTTCCAGGGGCCGGGCACAACTCCAAGTGCCTTCCCCGCTCCCTCTCCGGCTGCCCCTTTGTGGCAGCCCTCTCCTATCCCACTTGACATATCGCAACCTGGACTCAAGAGGGTAGGTAACTGGTCCAAGGTCACATGCCAGTGAGAGGCTGGGGGCAGACCCTGGGATGCTGGCTGCACCCCTCACCACGGTTGACTAACTGCCCTGAGGAAGCACTGACAAGGACAGCTACAGGGAGAACTTACTGAGATGGCCTTAGGGGTGCACTTCACACTTCAGAGGGCCTCTTTCCTCCCCTGCACAGCAGGCAGTCTAGGAGAACCGAGTCACCTGGTGCTGGGCACTGCCAGGCACTGACACATGCAGCTTGAACACCCCTCCCCAGCTCCAGTGGCCGCTGTCCCTCCCTGGCCCCTTTGGATGGCTGTCACCAGTAGCAATGCCTGGATCAGACCCCTCACCATGGAGGCAATGCACCACAAAGGGCCAGGGCTGAGAGTAGCAGGCAGGCTGCTTTCCCGCTTGGCATTTTCTCCTGGCACTTCTGTGCTGGGCACTAAAAATAACCTTCCAGGGCTCTTCAGCCAGCCCGGCTCCCCAGCGAGGATTCTCACCCTTTATGGGCAGCGATCCTCTGCTTCCTTCTGACTGCTATTGGCAACGAGAGCACCAGGTTATCTCGGCAGAGGCTGCTTCAGAACCTCGGCTGGGCCTGCGAGACCAGAGGGGTCACTGACCCCTCCTCCCAGCTGAGGGGTCTCCAAGTCAGCTGCACAGGCACGGGTGGTTGGGATCCTCGGGTGGGGGAGAAACCAGGTCACAAGAAGGACAGTGGGAGGCAGGAGACAGAAATCAGAAGGATCCTAGGTGCTTTCTTCTGAACATGGAATCACCTTGAGCCAGGACAGAGGGGACAAGTCAGAGGCAGAGAATGAGCACAGTCGTAACTGCTGCTCATCACTGGCAGGCTGCGCCCTCCAGACGTGCCAGCTGCGCAGAGATGCCCAGGGCAGGGGGCCGCGGGGGCTGCAACCTGAACAGGCTGAGTTGTCTGAAGAAAGGGGCACCTGTCTGTAAAGCCTAATTCACAGAAGGCATCCCTATGGATTAGCCTTGGCCCTGACCACTGGGCAGCTGTGTATGCCCAGCGGAGTGCTCACCGGATTCTAGCCTCTCATTGAATCCTCACAACCTTGCTAGCTAGGTCTTATTTCCCCCATTGCACTGTGAGCCAGAGGACAGTTACATGCCCAGGTACACAGAGCTGGTTCGTAATGGAGATGGATCTTGAACCCTGAATCCAACAAACAGAAAGCGTATGCTGTTTGCACTATGCCGCTGGAGTCAATTACAAGAACCTCCACTGATCAGTTGATCATTAGACCAAGCATTGCACTAAACATTTTACGTAGGTTCCGTCCTCAAAATAACCCCACAAGATAGGAAAGGGCATCTTCAAGTTGTAGATGAAGAAAGCGGAGGTGCAGGCCAGTCAAGTAAATTGTTCAAGGTCACCATTAAATGGCCAAACTGGGATCCAACCTTAGGTCTCCCTACTGGAGAGCCCCTGCTCTGACAGCTGCAACCCAGAAGCTGTCTGCGAGTCCCTCGTCCTACGGAAATCACATAAAAATGAACCTGTGTGGCCTGTGTGTACACCTGAGCCTCCCAGACACCTGCAGATGCCCTGGGACGTGGGTCTTCACTGCACAGCTGGTTCGATTTCCTTTGTTCCCAACAGTGACACCCACTTCCCTCGCTGACCCAAGGCCAGGCGGGATTGGCCATCCTTGGGATGAAGTGGGGGTCCGTCCTGTCCAGGCATGCTCCATGTCAGCCCCGTCCGGGACACACACTTCAGCGTTGGTCTTCCCCCCGGTGTCCCGCAGGCAGGCTCGCGGAGGGCTGGGAGGTGGGAAGACGAGGCGACAGGAATGCTGCCTGCCTAGCCTTGGAAAGCCTGCAGCCAGCCCGCTGTCAGGACTCCTCACTGTCTACTCCTCCCAACTTCTGCAGCCCCTTCCCTCTCTCCATCCTCCTCTCCTCTGCCCCACCCCACAACTCCCTCTTCAAATCTTATGCAAGATTGTGTAACTTCATGTCCTTTCAGATTGTTTATCTTCCTCTGCTCCCCAAAAGGAAGAGCCCCCCAGTGTATTTTCTTAAGCAAATTCAATTCTTCCCCTATGATTAACTCCAATGCTCGCTGCTAAAATATATTTTTTCAACCCATTTCATCCCCTTGATATACTCACATAAATGGAATAGGCTGCCATGAGAGGTAGTGTGTCCCCCACTGTGGGCGGTAACCAAGCAAAGGAGGAGTGACAGGGGTCAAATATATCATTTGAGAGCACAGGCTCTCAAGCCCAACGGCCTGGGTATAAATGCTGACTGTAAGGAGGTAAGGACTCATTGCTAAGCCTCAGTATCCTCATCTGGAGAATGGACAGAACTATAATGCCAACCTCGCTTATTGGTACCGGTAATACCTACCAATAATCACTAGGCATTAAAAGTATTGAACAAAACAATGTCTTTACAGTGCTACAAAGGAACGTATTAAGCTACAATAAATGTAACTCTTGTCTTATCTCCATTTGCTACAATAAAGTACCACAGATTGGGTGACAACTTGTGAACAACAGAAATTTCTCACAGTTCTGGGGATGGGAAGTCCAAGATCAAAGTGCTGACAGATTTGGTTTCTGGTGAAAGACAACTTCCTGGTTTATCTTCTCGTTGTGTCTGCACAGGACTTAAAAGAGAAGGGTGCTCTCTGGGGTCTCCTTTATAAGGCACTAATTCCATTCATAAGAGCTTTATCCTCATGACCTAATCAACCCCAAAGGTCTCTTCTCCAAATCCCATCACATTAGAGGTTAGGATTTCAACATAGAAATTTGGGGGAGACATAAATGTTCAGTACTTTACAACTCCCATTAGTTTTTGTTTGCATATTATTTTCTCCCCACTCTAGACTTCCCAAGACTCTAATTTTAATCTCTTCTATATCCCAAGGTCTATTTCAGGACTTGACACACAGTAGGCACTCAATAAACATTTTCAGAATAAACAAGTGACTAGAAGTATGAATGAAAATGGAGAAATAAATAATAAGAGGATTAATCTTTACATCAGAAGAACATCATCAAGCATTCTTAGTTCTCAATGGTTTGAGTTCAATTTTTGCTACACACAGTGCATGTTTTCTTGTCTGCCTGGTGTTGCCAACAGAAGAAAGTACAGTCAGTTCTGCTATAATGCCACATATGTGTTCTAAAAATCGCTACACAGGGGAAGCCAGGATGATTCAAAAGGTTAAGCACTGGTTCTGCAGCCCTGGGGACCGAAGATCGAATCCAGGCCCTAGCCCTGGCCTGTGCAGACCCACATGCTGAACTGGGCTGTGCCTCCCATGCAGGAGGCCCCCAGTTCATTTCTTGCCCCCCTGGTTCAGCCTCAAAGGGACATGCCTCCCATGCGGGAGGCCCCCAGCCCAGTTCCCACCCTGTGAGGCCCCGCCCACCTGTGTGGAATGAAAGTATGTCAAAAACCGATGATGTACAACTATGGAGACTGCTCTGGGTCCTCCCCCTTCTCTTTGTTTTTCTATGTCTCTGTCTCTGTCAAAAACAATAAAATAAATCTTTAAAAAAAATTAAAAATTGCTATGCAGAATCGTGCACTAAAAACCACAGGGCTTATGGAGGGAATGACATTAAAGACACAACATTCAAAAACTTCATCAATGACATAGTTTTTGTTTTTTTTTAAAGATGAGAAACCTAATAAAAATGGTAGCATAGTTTTAATTCATTTTTATTGCTTTTGACAGAGATAGAGACAGAGAGAAGGGGGAGGGCCCAGAACAGTCTCTATAGTTGCACGTCATTAGTTTCCTAGATAGTTTTATTTTACAGGTGGGTGTGGGGCTGTGCAGGGAGGGAACTGGGCCAGTGGCCTCCCACTGAGGAAGCTCACCTCCATGAGAACCCAACTGGGGGCCTCCCACATGGGAGGCACACCCCAGTTCAACATATGGGTTTGCATGAGCCGGGGCCGGGATTGAATCCTTGGACCCCAGGGCTGCAAGACAAGCACTCAACCTGCTGAGCCATCCCGGCTTCTTTAGGGTAGTTTTAAGTTTATTAAATGATTAAATGAAAAAAACTACTACAATCAATGTCACTTTACCTTGAGAAAGACCTGAAGTTTGCTTGTGAAGTGGACATCAATACCATGAGTTACTGTGAAGGCAGACCACCTAAAATTGGACAGAGTCGGAACCCACATGTGGATGGGAGTGGCTCATACCACAAGTGGTGAACTGAGGGAGCTGGTGGGTGTTCCAGGTAGTGTGTGTGTGTGTGTGTGTGTGTGTGTGTGTGCATTTTCTATATTCTTATGTGACCCCATTCAGTCAAGATTATGGCATTAACTTGGTATTTTTCATGAAAGAAAAGTGTGTTGTGGTCACATTGTTCCCTACAATAAATCACGTGAGAAGAAATTCCTATTTTCAAAATAAGCACTTTAGGAGAATGGACCATAGGTTGTTATGATGTTTGTATTTTACTGCGTATTAGTCCTCCTCGTTTTTCTGCTGCCTACCGAAAGTGAGCTAAATAATTGTTGGTGCCCCTTCCCTTCAGTCATCCATGCTTTCCACAAGTGCCTGTTGTGCACCTGCTATGTGCAAGCGTTGGAGACACGGGGATAAAAGCACAGATGGTCCCTGATTTCACAGAGCCAACAATATAAAGACAAAAGAGAAATAAGCAAAATACAGGGGGTGCCAAAAAAAGGTATACACATTTTAAGATAGGAAAAATCTGTATTAAAATTGTAATACTCAATATATACAAATAACAAAAGATGAATACAAGTCACATTTGACTTCTGCAGTTACAAGAGGTGCTCAAAGTTGTGACCATCAGCATCCAGACACTTCTGATGACGGTGAACTACTACTTGAGCAACACTAACCAGAGTCCACTTGTATTGCTACACAAGCCATTTCCATTTATCATGCGTACCAAAGTTATCACGAATGCGCCCAGTTGTTAGGCATGTTGGAGGTTCTGTTGAACACTCACGCCTCCATGTTGTTGTGCTTCCACAACGTTCTCAAATTTCAAACACCACTTCAAAAGCGTCTTGTGCTCTCCAACCACCACCTGGCTTCTGCCATCTTCTTTAACTGCCCGGCCTGTCGCTTGGCCACACTAGCATTTACTTGATACACCATCTCCTGAGTGAACATCATACTACACATTGCTAGCATATTTCCGTTCAACTTTGAAAAGTAATGCAGAGATAGCAGCTCTTAAAATGTGTATGCATGTTTTTGGCATTCTGTATTTAAGCAGCACCTCAAATAAGTTCTGCTTCTTGGCAGGGCCATTTTTCATCTCAATGATACCAAATTCCCCTCCATATTGTACCTCAGCCCTCACTGTAATAAATCACACCCAAGGTTACAGTGATGTTTGCTGCCTGTGGTTTACACTGGGGGTACCTGCTTCTTACTGCACTGGAGTGCCACATGGGCAAAATTAAAACCCCATGCTTCCTAATGAAAACTGGGCATGTTGAGAAAACCTGGGAGAGTACCAAAGGGTGCATTTGGAGGGTGAATTGGCCTGGACTTGGTATAAGTTTTCCCCATGTCCTAAGAAAGGGTCTTCTCCCTGCTGAGAACTTTAGACTACCATGGTGGTTTCTCTCTTCCCTTTTAAAATCTTTTCCATTTCTTTTCATCAGAAAAACAAACTCTGTGCCGTGGGCTAAAAGGCCTAATAGGATCTGACTGTAGCTCAACTCTCCAACCTCATGTTACTAAAGCCAAGGCTCACTGGCCCTGTCTTTGTTACACTGCCACCTCTGGGCCTTCGCACCTGCCATTCCCTCTGCCTGGAATGTGCCTTCCTAGGCTGGTTCCCTCACTCCTCAGAGAGTCTTGACCCAGTTGTGGTCTCATTAAAACATTTCTTGCATTGTGAGATTTTTCATTGTAATTTTTTTTTTT
>PVKE010017396.1:0-30809 GCA_004027555.1 Craseonycteris thonglongyai
TCAAACATGAATTTAATAAAATCACGATATAGATCTCGACTTACCGATGAGCATCTTAATAATTGTTTGCTAACAGGGTTGTCGTCATACTCTCCTAATTACGAGGCACTGGCCAATGAAATGCAATGCCAAAGATCACACTGACAGATTGTTTTTTTTAATGTTTTCTTTTATGTTTTTTTAAATGATTTTATTATACGTGTGTTTTTTATTTACTTTGTATTAAGTTTTGTATATATGATTCTTTGTGTGTATATAATTTGTACAATAAATTTATTATTTTAAAATTATTTTTGTTTATTATCTTTTATTCTTGTTCAATAATAAATATCCTTAGAAATAGCTGGTGCCCACCACCCTACTGATATTTTAGAATGCGCCCTAGGGTATAAAAAGGTTGGGAACCACTGTTCTAGATATTAGTCCCTTATCAGAGGCATTGCTTGCAAATATTTTCTCCCATCCAATTGGTTTGCTCTTTATTTTGTTGATGGTTTTCTTTGCTGTGCAGAAGCTTTTTAGTTGATATAGTCCCATTCATTTATTTTTGCTTTTACTTCACTTGCCTGTAGGGACAAGTTCAGAAAGTGCTCTCTGAACTCAAATAGTGCTGAAAGTTCTAGCCAGAGCCATCAGGAAGGAGAAAGAAATAAAAGGCATTCAAATTGGGGTGAAGAAGTTAAACTCAGTTTTTGCAGATGACATGATTTTTATATAGAAAACTCTAAAGACTCCACCAGAAAACTAGTACAATTAAATGAATACAGTAAAGTTGCAGGATACAAAAATCAATGTACAAAAATCCATAGCATTTTTATATACAAACAACAAAACTTCAGAAAAAGAAATGAGAAAAATAATACCTTTTGTGATAAAAAAAGAAATGATAAAATACTTAGGAATAAACTTAACAAAGAATGCGAAGGACTAATACACAACAAAGTATAAGACACTATGAAAAGAAATTGAAAAAATACAACAAAATGGAAAGATATTCCATGCTTGTGGATCAGAAGTATCGACATAGTTAAAATGGCTGTATTACCCAGAACAATATACAGAGTTGATGCAATTCCCATCAAAATCCCACAGTTATTCTTTTGAAAAATAGATTAAAAAAAAATCATCACATTCATATCAAACCACAAAAAACCCTGAATTGCCAAAGCAATCCTATGAAAAGAGAATAAGGCTGGAGGCACCACAGTCCCTGACCTCAGTCTATACTAAAGAGCATCAATAATCAAAACAGCTTGGTACTGGCAGAAAAATAGGCATATAGACCAATGGAACAGAATTGAAAATTCCAAAATAAACCCACAAATGTGTGGACAGATAATCTTTGACAAAGGAGCAAAAAATATACAATGGTGAAAAGAGAGCCTCTTCGGTAAATGGTGCTGGGAAAATTGGAAAACCACACGCAAGAGAATGAGTCTGGGCTGTGAACTATCACCATATACCAAAATTAACTCAAAGTGGATTAAAGACCTCCATTCACATAGGACTCGAAACTGTATAAAAGAAAGCATTGGTAAAATTCTGATTTCAAAAGTTACCATCTTATTACCTTCTAGATAGATGTCAGTGAAAAATACAACAGCTCAATGAGAAGGCACTCAAATACCTCTTGTCATTGGCTAATACTAAATTAATGGAGAGAGATTTTTCTTCTTACACCTTCGTAAAAAATAAGTACCACAACAAGCTTAATACAAGTCCAGATTTAAGACTGTATCTTGAATCTTTTGAGCCTTATTTCAAGAAACTAAATGTATCAAAGCAAGCTCAATGATCTACCTTACAAAGTATCATTCAACTTTCTATCTGCATAAAAATTATTATAAACTTTTCAGATAACACAAATATTGTTATTAATAATAAAAGTTTGTTAAAAAGTTTATCATAATTATCAATATTTTACTGTTACCAATATTGTGAAATTAAAACTGTGGTTTGTACTTTTAGTATAGTAAATTTTCTTTCCTAAGCTATTACCTCATTTTCACTATTTTACAATAAGATAGGCACTGAACAAAAATGTCAGTGTTTAAAAACAATTGTTTTGAAAATGAGGGGTACAATTTATAGAAATGGGCTTAAAAGGGGTACACAAGTGGAAAAAGGTTGGAAACCACTGCTCTATAATTTTAGAATCATGAACAATAAATCTCATCATGATCAAGGATTTCCTATTGTACAATTAAGCAGTTTTGAAGTTTAACTTTAAAATCAAGCTAAATTATATCTTTATTCTTTGATCTCAGAATTCTATCCACTGTCAATCTATTTTTTTAAGATTTATTTTACTGTTTGAGAGAAGTTGAGAAAGAGAGAAAGGGGGAGGGCCCAGGGCCGTCCCTATAGTTGTATATTATTAGTGGTGACATTGTTTCATTCCACACGGGTGGATGTGAAGCTGCATGGCATGAAAACTGAACTGGGTGACTTCTACATGGGAGACGAGACCCTTGGCCACCATCTTGGCAGTTACCAGCTACACTGCAGTTCAGCACATGGGTTGCATGGGCCAGGGCCTAGATTTGATCCCCAGACCTCACAATTGAATGGCAAGCACCCAACCTGTTAAGCTATCCCAGAATCCCTGTCAAACCATTTTTAATGACTTCTTATGTTTGTACTTTCTAGAGTAAGGCTGATTTTTTAGAAAAACTCTTCTGATGACTTATGACTGGGCAAAACAGACCGGCTGACACATATACATAAAGAAATTTATTCAAAGTGAATGCAAATTAAGACTGCTAACTCAAGTCACATGGATGGCGGATGAGAAATGTTAAATGCCTTAGCAAAGTTCCACAGCTATAAGTTGGTGATTCCACTGAAAATTACTGATCTATACATTAAACTGAGCTTATGTCTCTGAGTAATATTTGGGGCTTGTGTTCGCTCAATCTAAAGTTTATACCTACCTTTGTACTACTCCTGTTTCTGCTACTACACTCCACCTTACAATTATTTAGCAGTCAGAAAACTAACACATTAACCATCTTGTTTAACACTCATTAAGTCTCTGATGTAAAGAACACCATAGTACAGATAGTCCAACAGATGAGGAAGCTATTCTACTTGTCAGCCAGGCATTATTCTTTACCATTGCTGTTAGAATAGCTACTTATCAAATGTTAGCATATAGTTTCATCATAACACCTTATCCTGACAGTCAGTTTTTACTGTTTTTATCTTTGCAAATACAATTCTAATTGGAAAATGAATGTCTAACGTATCTCCCATGAACCTGTTCTCGAAGCACTGGCACTTGGATGATCTGATATTCATCTGCTTCAACTAACCTTTTTTTTTTTTTTTTTAAGATAGTCACTTTCATTTATTATTTATTTATTTATTTATTTATTTATTTTTGACAGAGAGAGAACTGAACTGGGGGAGTTCCCCAGTTCAGCATATGGGTCCACACGGGCCGGGGCCGGGATTTGATCCCCGGTCCCTGGGGCTGCAAAGTGAGCGCTTAGCCCAGTGAGCCATCTCGGCTTCCCCAAACTAACCTTTTTTAAACTATGAAAATGAGATATCGGAATTCTGGGCCTTCATTGGTTATATGGATTCTAAAGTTGGTATTGGGGCTATCACTATATGAATTTGAAATGAGATAAATGGCCTAATATCAGAATCAAAGTTTCTTTTTTCTTTTTAGTATGCTCTGTAGATATTTGCTGACATAATGTCTAGAAATAGTTGTTAAAATGTACTATAATACTAGGTATTTAGTATATCTGAAAGAGACTTTTCTACAAAAAAATAAAAAATTTGCATATAAATTCAATAGCGGCAATGCCTAAATGAATGAAGACTATGTTATCATGATCAGTTTAGTGAATATGACTATTTCATTTCTAACATTGCTTTCAAATCCCAATTAATAACATTGAATTTCTTAATTTTTAAATTCTTTACGTAAATTGATCACCATTAAGTGCCAATGTTAAGGACTAAGAAATAGCCTTTTCATTGGAAGAACATACACAATACGTTTAGAGTAGTAATACTTTGTAAAAAGTAATACATATATATGTTTTTATTTTTAAGTATTTTTCTAATTATATTTAAGGAACATGCTCATGTTTGCACAGAAAAAAATATTAATTTTGAAAATACAAAATTATTAGCAGAAACAATATAAAAGCTATGACTTGAATTTTTTCAAGGAAGAATCACTTTACACTATCAGTCTGAGTTATATCTTAGCTTATGTAACAGTACAAGAAATAAAAATATAAATGTTTATTTACTTATAATGAGAAATAGAACCAGCATTTCCTTATAAACAATATTTTTTTCATTGTGTTTTACAATTACCTTATGAGTTTTAATTCAGTCTGAAATTAGTATCCATTAAGTCTGGTGAGTTGATCACCCAACTGAAGGCTCTTCAAGGACTTACAACAAATAGTGTATCAAATTATTGCCTTCACAGCCAGTGCTCTTTTTTATTTTTTATTTTTTCCCATCTTGCAGCTTCTTTTTCAGCCATCCTACCAACTCCTACATTTATACAGCCTTGAAGAAAATCTGTTTCAATCCTAAGAACTTTGATTGAAAGAGCAAACAGAATGACTTAAGAATAATTGTCTTTCACCTGGGAGCTCCAGTAAATGAAAAGGGACTACATTTCCTCCCTAGGGAAATCAAGCTACAAATCATCAGAATGAGCTCATATCCTAAATTCTCTAACATCCAGACGTCTCTTATACACCCACTCCCAAAATGTTTCTTTTTATACTATTAAAAAGCTACTTAGAAAATCTTGAATAGCTGTAACTGGATTCTAACAGCAGGGATTTAAAAAGATGATTAAAAAAAGTATCATCTTCAGGCTCTTTTACAAGGAACTGAAAGAGATGTTTGTGCTTTCCCAAAACATTCTCTACCACAATCCTATTCTAACTCTTGCTGTTTGTAAAATTATAGTGCACTGACTACCTATTTTTGCCAGATATGCAAGAAAACATTATAAAACAATTATTTAAGGTGAGCAGTAAATGACAGTGCTTAAAATAGAAAAAAAAGCTATACAAAGTAACATTTCTTTTATTTTAAAGTTTTCAAACAATTAAAAATATTTTAAGTTTAAAACAAAATTGCTTATTTCAAACAAGATTGCAAGTTTAAAACAAGATTGCATGAAAGTACATTCTAAGACTTTTCTCAATTCTTATATAAACTTTTGCAGCAAAACCTGCAACAAATTTCAGAGAATGTTTAAACAAAGTACAAACCACAATAGTGAGCGAACCAGACCAAGACTACAGCTTTCTGTATCCCAACTCCACTAGGCAGATCACATGCTCTGTGCTGCAAATGTGTCTATTTCTTGTCTTTGATCATGGATCAAGTGGCCTAATAGCTTTTCACATAATTAGACTCTGGATTTTATTTAAACCTCTATCAGTAAATCCATGGTTATTAACTGTAATCAGTACGGTTGCAGAAGAACCTAACAGCCTGTTCTGCTTCTAATGCATTGTGATAGTAATTTGGTGCTTGTCTCCTTTTCCCTTTTACTCTGTCTTACTTCTTTGGCTCCTCCCGCTCACTTTGTCCTATGTCACGGTATCAGATTACATGACCAAGGCACTTATGCAATATGCTGTCATGCCTCCTGCCTCCGTGGCACCTTGGCCAGCGTGCTTACGGGTAAGATTATCCTGGGAATCACTGACTGAGTTTATTTAAGGTCATGGAGCAACATATGCAATAACAAGGCTAAAGTGCAAAAGGTACCTGGAAAATAATAGAAAGGACAGAGAAAAATGAAGGAGAATAATAATGCAATAAGGCAAGTGAAAAAAATTGGTGTAAGATGAAACTAAACATGATATGGTTTTATTGAAATCATATTCCTAAAGTCTGAATTGTAGTTATTGTTTACAAAAAACAACGAGGAGACTCAGATCCTTCACGTGTCTATGTCATGACCATGTCTAGGAACCTCAGGAAATTCACTTAGGCAAGCTCTATGGTCCTTCATTTTTCTTTCTGTTAAATGGAAATAAAATTTTTGCCCTGCTATTTTTGTAGCTTTCTGGTTTACTGTGCAACAGTTCAGTGCCTGTAATAAAGCCTGGTACCCAGCACTACAATCTCAATACAACTGTGGACACCCAGCAAGAAAACCTTGAAAGAGGAAAACACTCTGGGCTTCTCCTAGGCAAAAATCCAAAGTAAGTGACATTTTTATTTTAGTCTCATTCTTATTCTTGCAAAATTCCTTTATTCCAGATATTCCAGATTGAGTGAAATTTCTCTATTCCAGCTCTTGTATTCTTTTCATTTGTATGCTCTTTTGAAAACCTATTCTTACACAGCTTATTTAATATTTAAGATAGGCAAAACCTGGGGATATTGGAATGGCTCAGTGGGTTGAGCCCTTGCTTTGCAGCCCCAGCGTCTAAAGGTCGAATCCCAATCCCAGCCCTGGCCAGTGGGGACCCATATAATAAACTGGGGAGTGCTTCCCATGTGGGAGGCCTGCAGTGCCATTCTCACTGGGGTGTGCCTCCTATGTGGGAGGCCCCTACCCTGGTTCTGGCCCTGCATGACCTCGCACCCACCTGTGTGGAATGAAACTATGTCAAAAACCGATGATGTACAACTATGGAGACTGTTCTGGGCCCTCCCCTTTCTCTCTCTCTCTCTCTCTCTCTCTCTCTCGTCTCTCTCTCTGTCAAAAACAATAAAAAATAAGTATTTTTTTAAAAGGTAGGCAAAACCTAATCATGTTTCTTAAGGATATGCATTTCTTAAGGTTTATTTGTTTTTTATTGGTGAAAGGGCTCTTTTTTATTTCATAGCTAGAGCCATGTTTTAAATTAGGACTATGCTGCTCAATTCAACACAAGGAAAAGGTGACTGATAAAATGTAAACTCAGATCAGGTATTGATGGCAAATGAAAGTGGTCAGAGAAGTCTGTGAAGGAGAAGATGGGAATATAAGATATGCAAGCAGAAAAGCCTGCAGAGCTGAGGTTATAGCCTAGAGAAGAAAAAGAAACAAAGAAACAAAATGCCACTCTATACTGTCTGAAATCAGGTTTCCTTGAACTGTCTAACATCAAAAACTGAGATTGCCTAGGGCATAATTCAGTCAACTATTTAAAGTTTTGTACAAAAGAGAAATGAAGACAAGGCAAGGACAGGGGTAGGAGTGCTACTTTAAGTAAAAATTACAGAGTTTTCAATAACATTTCAAATTCCGTATCTTTGATTTGAGGAGAGTAAAATTAATTTTGTACAGTTTAAATTTGATTTTCTTTAATTTCTGTTAGCCAAGAGATCAAGTCACTATTTGAGTTTTAGATATCATTCATATTTAAAAATTTTTTTTAGCCCGTACTATCCAAAAACCCACACATTTTGCAATGTTTGATATTTTAATGGAAATTAATTGTTTTAAAAATTCCAATGTTCTTCATAGATGGCAGAAATGTTCTGTTATTAATTTGGAAGAACTTGAAAATAATTTTACCTTTAGATTTATTATTTTGCTTAGTTAAATTACTTTATATTTATTATTTGATGAGGCATTTTCAAAGTCTATCGATCAAGTTGTACTATCAACTTAATTTTTAGCTTTTAAATTGAAAAATTAAAGGTGATAACAAATGGCTGTCTTTCATAATTTCTTATCACTAAGTAGTATTTCATTGTGTTAATGTACCACAACTTCTTAAGCCGATCATCTATCAAAGGACACTTTGGTTGTTTCCATGACTTGACCACCATGAATAGTGCTGCAATGAACATTGGGTACATATATCTTTGCGATTTAAGGTTTTCAAAATTTTGGGGATAGATACCCAGAAGAGTGATTGCTGGGTCTTATAGCAATTCCATTCCTAAATTTTTCAGGAATCTCCAGACTGATTTGCACAGTGTCTGTACAAATTTACATTTCCACAAGCAGTATATGAAGGTTCCCTGTTCTCATAGCCTCTTTAGCACTTATTATTTCTGGTCTTGTTGAGTATAGCCATTCAAACAGATATGAGGTAGTATCTCATTGGGCTTTTAATTTGCATTTTCCTAATTGCTAGTGATGTTGAGTATTTTTTCATATATCTGTTGGATGTTTATATGTCTTCAGGGGAGAACTGTCTCTTTAGATCTTCTGCCCATTTATTATTATTTATTTATTTATTTATTTTATTTTTTTATAATAGTGAGAGAGAGAGAGATACAGAGACAGAGATAGAGAGAAGGGGGAGGGCCCAGAACAGTCTCCATAGTTGCACATCATCGGTTTTTCCACATAGTTTCATTCCACAGGTGGGCGGGGCTGCACAGGGCAGGAACTGGGCTGGTGTCTTGCCCTGGTGAGAACTGAACTGGGGACACTCCCCAGTTCAGCATGTGGGTCAGCATGGGCCAGGGCCAGGACTCGATCCTCGGTCCCCGGGGCTGCAAAGTGAGTGCTTAACCCACTGAGCCATCCCGGCTTCCCCACTGCTCATTTTGTAATTGGATTGTTTGTGTTTTTTTGGTTGTTGAGTTGTATGAGTTTTTTACATATTTTAGATACTAGCCCTTTATCAGGGGCATTGCTTGCAAATATTTTCCCTCATCCAGTTGGTTTCCTTTTACTTTGTTGACAGTGTCCTTTGCTGTGCAGAACCATTTTAGCTTGATACAATCTCATTCATTTACTTTTTATTTTACTTCCTTTACCTTTGGGGTTAAGTTCATAAAGTTCACTCTGAACCCAAGGTCTATAAGTTTAGTACCAATGCTTTCTTTTCTGCAGTTTATTATTTTGAGTCTTATGTGAATGAAGGTCTTTAATCCACTTTGAGTTAAGTTTGGTATATACTGACAGTTCACAGTACAGATTCATTCTTTTGCATGAGGTTTTTCAATTTTCCCAGCACCATTTATGGAACAGGTTTTCTTTTCGCCATTGTACTTTTTTTGTTCCTTTGCCAAAGATTATCTGTCCATATATTTGTAGGTTTATTTGTGGGTTTTTTATTCCTTTCCATTGGTCTGTATTTTTCTGCCAGTACCAAGCTGTTTTGATTATTGATGCTTTGTAGTATAGACTGAAGTCAGGGAGCATGATGTCTCCAAGCTTGTTCTCTTTTCATAGGATTGCTTTGGCGATTCAGATTCTTTTGTGGTGTCGTGTAAATCTGGTGATTTTTAAATCTATTTCTCAAAAGAATGCCTGTAGGATTTTGATAGGGATTGCATTAAATCTGTGTATTGCTTTGGATAATATGACCATTTTTACTTTGTTGATTCTTCCAATCCTTGAATGTGGAATATCTTTCCATTTCTTTGTATCTTCTTCAATTTCTTTTAATAGTGCCTTGTAGATTTCTGTGTATAAGTCTTTCACATTCTTTGTTAAGTGTATTCCCAAGTATTTTATTCTTTTTGTTTTGATCACAAAAGGTATCATTTGTCTCATTTCTTTTTCTGATGTTTCATCGCTTAAAAATGCTGCGAATTTTTATATATTGATTTTGTATCCTGTAATTTTATTGTATTCATTTATTATTCCTATTAGTTTTCTGGTACAATCTTTAGGATTTTCTATATAAAGTTGGTTAAATGAGATAAATGAGTACAACTGCAAATTCTCAAAAATATATTCTAAAATTTTGGGGGTTCCAGGATGCTCAGCAGTTGAGTACTTATCTTGCAATTGTAAGGTACAGGATTTGATTCCAGGTGCTTTTAGAATGCATTCAAACTTAAGCAACCCTCAACTTAAAATATATACTGCTATAAACAAAGCATGTTATATATGAATCTTATGACCACAAACCAAAAACCTATAATAGATATACAAAAAATAAATAAAAGGAAACCAAACAAATCTCTAAGGAAATTCATCAACATATAAGAAAAGAGAGTGAGAGAAGAGCAGAGAACTATGAAAATAAATAAAAATAAGTAATAAACTAAAGCAATTGAGCACTTGCCTCACAATTGCAAAGTCCAAGATTTGTTTCCCGGCCCCACCCACGCAAACCCATATGCTTAACTATGACGCAACTGGAAACCGCCAGGATGGCTGAGCTTGGAGGTTCTTACTTCTCATTGGAGAGTCAACAGTTTTGTTCCCAACCTGCACAGCCCCACGTCCACCTGTGTGGAATGAAAGCATGTCACAACTAGTGATGTGCAACTATGGAGACTGCTCTGTGCCCCTCCCCCTTCTCTCTCTCTCTCTCTCACCTCTCAAAAACAATAAAATAAATCTTTAAACATTTTTTGGAAAAGAATTTAAGATTGTTACACATATTCCTAGACAGTTACATTGAATAAATTTATTTTCTACAACAGCTTCTTAGTAGAAGTATCAGAGCATGTATAGATAGCTACATTAAAATTTGGAAGTAATGACATTATCTTATGAAGTATTTTCTACATAGCACATTTATTCTTTCATGAAAATATAAAATTATAGATATTTATCTAGCAAAATGTACAGTATCTTCATTTATTTATTTGTTTATTTATTTGTTCTAGAAATAATTATTTACCACATTTTATATTCCTCTCATGGAAGATGCACAAGTGTATATATATTCTCAGCCCTTAAGAAGTTCAGAGTTTGATGAGGAAGATCAGCATAGAGACGCAACAACATTAACACAAGGTAGCATAACAAGTGCAGGAACAGATATATGCACAGGGTACACTAAGGATCAGAATATTCCTGTTTTAGGAAGCAAAAAAGGACTTCTTTAGGAAATAACTGAAGTCTGAAAGGGTGAGTAGGACTAAATCCATGAAACTGAAGGTTTCTTTACATATAAAGCATTATTTGTAGAAAATAGTCAAGTACAAGCATATTTGCATTCTGTTTAATATGATTATTATTAAACTCAACTTTCTTCATATAATAAATATTTATTAGAGTTCATTATGTACAATAAACTGTATTAGATAATGTTTCAAATGTTCCAAAAAGAACTGTTAATACATAAGCTAGTCCTTGGAAAATACCGGACTTCTAGGAGTTCAGTTCAATAACAAAACTTAGTCATAATTGCATAAAACATACAATAGAATTAGTTAACATTTAACATTGAAAGAGCATGACAGAAAAAGCACTGTAATATTTTCAAAACAACTCAAATTCGCCATCTGGGTTTCAAGTTCTTTGTTTATATAATCCCACTTCAATGATTCCTTTTTTTATTACCATATGTTTTAATCTTTTCATATGTGAGTATATGGACCACATTTTGCCTTCAGGGTTAATAGTTATTTTGTTGTTGTTGTTGTTTTTCATATTCTGGAAAGAGTCTCTAGTGTATTTATTAACTTAGATATCTCATTGTTCAAAATTATTACTGTAATTCATATTTTGTAGAAAACTATTATTATGAGTCACTGTTCCCTATAAATCTTCATGTTAAAAAAATGAAGGAGCAAATTTCTAGTCAAGAAGGCCGAGTAGATAAACACTGCTCTTGCCATCTCTCATGATCACATCAGAATTACAACTAAACTATAGAACAACTGTCATTCAGATTTGCTTGAAGTTTAGCTGAAAAAAAAGTTTTATAAATAAGAACTACAGAAGACACCACATCAACAGTGGTAGAATGCGGGGAAGCCGGGATGGCTCAGTGGGTTAGGCGCTCACTTTGCAGTGCCAGGGACCAGAGATCGAATCCCGGCCCTAGCCTGTGCGGACCCATATGCTAAACTGGGGAGTTCCCCCAGCTCAGTTCTCTCTCTGTCTCTGTATCTATCTCTCTCTCTCTCTGTCAAAAACAATAAAAAAAAAAAAATTTAAAACAAAACAAAAAAACCCCAAAACAGTGGTAGAATGGAAGAAACACAGTATGGGCTAGTCCCACACCAAATGTGTGACCTTTAATAATCAGGAAGAATATCTTGGCTGTGGAGGTACCCCCTGTATAAGTGAGGGGGTCCCAGACCCACATCAGAATCCCCAGTTCAATAATCCAGTGCAAGGGAGAGAAGACTTCATAAATTCTGACATTGAAAACTGGTGGACATTGTGACTGAGTGAGATGGAGAGTGGCTGGAGTTCTAGCTCTTCCTTTTAAAGGACTCATGCACAGACTTACTCACAGATAGACTCACCTTGCTCTGAGCTCCAGAGATGAGAAAATAGATCAAAAGATGCCAGAGACATATGGAAAAGAGCTTGAATTATCTGACTTCAGGATGAAGGCTGAAGGGGCAGATTTCTCCAAGACAGAAGTACTGGCCTTTGTTTCTTTGATGAGCCCTCCCCCCTCCCGAAGTGCAGAGGCACTTCTGTCAACCTGAGTAACACTCTCCACTTCACCCTGGTGATTCTCTGAAACCTCACCCCACCCAATTTTAGACTCACTCAAATACCGGTAGCTTCCAATGGCTTTTATATACAAATGATCAATTATGGCTCATACTACAGACTTTTATAAACTATCTCAAAATTTCACAAAACCCACACAAGTAGCATCTGGCTTCAACATGTACCATACTTCTGGCTGAGCAGTTGCAAGCCCAGTATTAGTGGCAGTTGGCCTCAGTTCACGACTTGACCTTTAAGGCACCACCAGGTCCAGTGAGGATGGCAGCCACCTTCAGATTGCTTTGTGACTCATGACAGGTAGCCCCAGGTAGAGTACAACCTGAATTTAGCCTGTAATGGAGCCTCTTCTAAAAATCTCTAGATCTGAGGTCTGGCACATCCAGTGGCCAGCCTCAGATGAAGTCAGAACATCATCTGGCCACCTACAAGGGTGACAAACCCAAAGGGCAAGGTGAGCAGGCAACAGAGCCCTGCTAAAGTAAATCCTGCTTAATAAGGTCAGCCTCTGAACAACAGCTTTTCCATTGTAATCACAGCAGTCCTCAAAACCAATAAGCTCAAAGGCCAAACCCTCCCACTGATATGCAAACAGCAAACAATGCTCAAGGGCCAACACATCCCATTGATGTGCAAACAGCAAGTAAGGCTCAACTACAACAATAAGGCACACACAACCCACACAAGGGACACATCCAGAGCATCCTGCTCTGGTGAACAGGAAGACTGAACCACTGGGTATCATAGGGCACTTACTATTAAGACCAGGACACATAGAAGCCCTACATAATATATAGAAACAAAACAGGAACGCAGACAAAATGGGAAGACAAAGAAATATGTTCCAAGTGAAAGAACAAAACAGATCTTCAGAAAAAGCACTAAACAAAATGGGCAAGCATTCTATCAGAGGCAGAGTTCAAAACACTGGGTAAAATATGCTCAATGATCTCAGTGAGACCTTCAGCAAAGATATAGGAAACATAAAAATAAAGATAGAAAACATAAAAAAGAACCAGTTATAAATAAATAACACAACTAAAATAAAGAATACATTACAGGGAATCAACAGTAGATTAGATGAAGAAGATCAAATCAGCCATTTAGAAGATAAGGTATCAGAAACCAGTCAGAACAGTAGCAACAACAACAACAAAGTTTTAAATAAGGATAGTTTAAGGGGTCTTTGGGACAACATCAAGAGTACCAACATTCATATCATGGTGTTACCAGAAGGACAAGAGAGAAAGCAAAGAACTGAGAACATATTTGAAGAAATAATGACAGAAAACTTTCCTAACCTGGTAGAGGAAATAGATATACAAGTCTGGAGAGCATAGAGGTTCCCATACAGGATGAACCCAAAAAAGCCCACATCAAGAAACAGAATTAAAATGTCAAAGGTTAAATATAAAGAAAAATGTATAAATGTATAAAAGCAGAAAAAGAAATGTGGTTAGTTACCTGCAAGGGAACTCACATAAGACTGTCAACTGATTTCTCAATAAAAACCTTGCTGGCAAAAGGAATTAGCATGAAATACTTAAAGTGATGAAAAACAAGGCCCTACAAACAAAATTACACAGCAAATCAAAGTATAGATAAAAGGAAGCCGGGATGGCTCAGTGAGTTAAGTGCTCACTTTGCAGCCCCAGGGACTGAGGATCGAATCCCGGCCCCGGCCCGTGTGGACCCATATGCTGAACTGGGGAGTGCCCCCAGTTCAGTTCTCACCGGGGTGAAGACTCCGGCTCAGTTTCTGCCCTGTGCAGCCCCACTCCCACCTATGGAATGAAACCATGTGGAAAAACCAAAGATGTGCAACTATGGAGACTGTTCTGGGCCCTCCCCTTTCTCTCGGTCTCTGTCTCTGTATCTCCCTGTTAAAAACAAACAAACAAAAAAAGTATAGATAAAGAGTTTCTCAGGCAATTAAAAGATAAAACAGTTAATCACCACCAAACCAGTATAACAAGAAATGTCAGAGTGGCTTCTTTAAGACAATGAATAAATAAATGAATAAATAAATAAATAAAATTAAAATATAAACAATAAAATGGCAATAACTACATATTTATCAACAATTACTTTTAATGTAAATGGATTAATGCTCCATTTAAACACATAGAATGGCTGAATAGATAAGAAAACAATACCCTTACATATGCAACTTATAAGAGACCCACCTCCTATAAAGACACACACAGGCTAAAAGCAGAGGGATAAAAAAATATTTCATGAAAACTGAAATTAAAAAAAGGGGTAGTTACGCTTATATCAGACAAAACAGACTTTAAACAACATGAGAAATAGAAGAACCCATTAATTCCACTATTGGGTATTTATTTGAAGAAATCCAAAATGCTACTGCAAGTGGATGTGTACATCCATATATTCATTGCAGCGTAGTATATATATATATATATATATATATATATATATATATATATACACACACACACACAATGAAATATTTCTAGGGCATGGAAGAGAATGAGTTCTGGCCATCTGTGGTAACATGGATGATCCTGGAAGGTATTGTGCTGAGTGGAGTGTGTTAGATATCAAAAGACAAATGCAATATGATTTTGTTTGTATGTGGAACCAAAAGAACAAAATAAACAGAGAAACAAAATAGAAACAAACTCATAGATACTGAGAACATTTTGATGGTTCACAGATGGGAAGAGGATTAAGATTTGTAGGTGAAGAATGGGAAGAGATTAAGAAATACAAACCAGTTGTTACAAAGTAGTCACAGAGATGTTGCATATATCATAAGGAATATAGCCAATAATATTATAATAACTATGCATTATATAATGTCAAATGGGTACTAGTTTTAACAAGGTGGGAGGTTGCTTGGGGGTCAGGCTGAAAAGGGTGAAGGAATTAAAAGGTACAAATTAGTATTTACAAAGCAGCATGGGGATATATAGTAAAGCATAGGGAACATAGTCAATAATATGGTAAAACTACATGTACTACCAGATAGTGACTAGACTAGTCAGGGGATCACTTTTTAAATTCTATACATATCTAACCACTAAGCTATACACTTAAAATTAATATATAATAATATTGAATTTAAACCATAATTGAAAATGTTTAAAAAGGGGATTCAAATCTCCAGATATAAAACAAATAAGTAATGAGGATGTAATGTATAACACAGGGAATATAGGCAATCATGTAACATAGTACAGTGTTAAATGGTTGCTGGACTTACCATGGTGATTACTTCTTTAGGTGCATAAATGTTGAATAAATATGGTATACATTTGAAACAAATATAATATTGTGTTTTAGCTATATTTTAATAAAAAAATTAAAGTTGACATTAAAAGTAAAAAGAGCTATAAAAAATATATATATATCCTTTCAAATTCAAACAGTCTCAACTATAGAATAAACTATATTCTAAAAACAGTTTTACAAATATCATAACTTAGCAACAATAGCACATTTTATGAAAGAGCTGACAGGAATGATATCATCTCTTTCTCTGGATTTTGGTGATCATTTATTTAAAAATTTCAAATCCCAATTTCTATCAAAAGACATATACAAGAAGCTTTGCTTTAATCAATTCTCTGAAACTGTGTGTTTTAGCGGGATGTTTTTGATTTACAGTGAAGTTAGCAACCTTCTGTTAACATAGGGACTGCAACTTTTTAAGGAATTTATTATTAGATGTATAGCTGCCACTGTGTGTGGAAGTGTGTTCTCTTTGCTGTCAAGTGTTTCTGATTAAAAGTAAAATCACAACCTTTTGGAATCCATCTATACTTGATGTAAGATAAACCTATTTTTGAATAGGCATCTCAGCAGTTAGGCTCCAAGTGATATTCTCCATTCTCTTTGAACTAACTGTGGCTAGATTGAATCCCTTAGTTCTTAGGCTCTGTATTTCTCCAGGCTTTGTGGAGCCACCTACCTCACCAGAAACTCAGCATCGTTTAAGATACTAGTCTGGGCTCATGCTTCCTGTTCACTGGAGTGTCTCATGTTTGAGATCAGTGAGCACACGTGCTCTGACTTAGACTTTGCTGCTAGTGTTGCTTTTACCATGGCATCCTTGCTCTTGAGTATCTGAGTTCAAAGTTTTTTCTTAATGACTTATTTCTAGGAGTCAGAATTTTCACCATAAAAACACTTAGAATGAACTAGAGTACCTGAACTTCCTTTCTCTAAATGAAACTTGGGTAGTTGCTGTGCACACCCTCTAATAGATTCTTGTGCCTTATATAAAAGAGCATATTGATTATTTGTGCCAGAGATGAAGGTGCTTACATATGTAGGCTACCTCATTCAGAACATTTGATTTCATGCCATGAAAACCATTCAAAGTTTTAATGAGTGTTTCTTGTGGTAAAGGTTTTGGAGGCCAGTGTTAAACCTACACATTAGGCAGCAAATCTACAGAGTAATATCTATCAATCAGAACTCTTAGTCTTTTGAATGAAGGCTGTTGGAAAAAATCCAGCTATTGTCAATATAATGAGAATGGTTACATGGCTGGATACTGTCTGGACAGCCCTCATATGTCCTATTTAGGAACTCATTGCTCCATTGACATTTAAATGGTTTATACCCTCTATTTCACTTATGAATTATGTCATCAGCACTGAGTATATTTACTGTAATTTGTATTCTATCAACATATTCACTCTACTCTGCTTGTGGATCTCAGATAAACATGAGGCCTATCAGAAGGCCCTAGTTCTCAAAGACAGTCACGTGACATACCTGAAGCAAAAGGCCTATGTCAAACCACATGAGCTTACTTGCTTTTCTGAATCCATGAAAACAAGACACAAATGCAAAGTAGGTTTTTCTTCTTGGGGTGTGTATATATATATATATATATATATATATATATATTTTTTTTTTTTTCTGTAATAAAAATGAAAACTAGGGATTGCTTCCTTCATCAGGGTTACTAGAGCAAATTGGGAAATGTTGATACATGTAAAGTAGCATTTACTATTAACCTTGTTGACATAAGAGCATACAAACCTGTAGAAAGCTTTTATAAGAGTTTGAGTTTAATTGAGCCAAACTAATAACAATGCCAGGAAGTAAGATCTCAAATGCTCTGGAGAATGACAGTTTTGTAATTTCTTTTATACGTTTGGAATTAAGGAGCAAATATTAGGAAAAGCTCATGGAGGTTTGAGAAAGCAAGACAGGGATTGAGTTACAAAATAATTAACAATATTATATGCTCTCTTGAAGGTGGTTACATTTCTGAGAGGTCAAAAAAGAGGAATTTCAAAGGTGTGTTAATCTAGATGCACAACAACAATGGGCAGGGCTTAAAAATCAAGTCAGAGATCAACGGTCCACTAAAGACGTCATAGTCGTGAGGCATGACTACCTACCTTGACCTGCCCAGTTAAGAATTTATGACCAGATTACCCTGTGAGGTTACTTTAGGTTAGATTTATTACAGAGTTTGTTTTTCACCCACAGTCTATTATTGTGAAATTTATTTCATCCACTCCACTACACCACACTATTCATATTCTAACTTCTGTTTGAGTTGGTTCCTCAACTCCTAGGTCCCTTAAGAGCACTAACTTTAATCTTTAGATTCAGACACACTATAATACCTTGGCCTTAGAAAGTACCTGGGCTGATTTTCTGATAGTTGTTCTTTGGCACCAGGCGTGAAGGTGCATACAAGAGACACTCCTATAGCTCTGTATGCAGAGCTGAGAAGCTGGGCCCGTGCTTGGCCTGACTTCCCAGCAGGTCAGCAAAGGAGACATTTTCTCCTTTCCCTGCCTATATTTTCAAAATTTGTGGCAAAAGACTTTGCTGAGATATTAATTTGTGTTTGTTCTCTCTGTGCCTTCTCCAATCTCTCTTCCAAGAAGATATTAAGTCCTTCGCATTCCTTTCTTCCTAGTTTTTTTTATGGGATAAAGCAGCTGCTTGAGGCCAACTCATCTTACTGTCTTTTGTAAGAAAAACCAAATGCTCATTGATGAAACAGTGATAATGACCTGGGGAAAATGTAGAAAGGATGGAGTATTTTAATGGTGAAAATAATGGAGATTTCCTTGGGGAAGCAGGGATGGCTCAGTGGGTTAAGCACTCACTTTGCAGCGCCGGGGACCGTGTATTAAATTCCAGCCCAGGCCCATGTGGACCCATATGCTGAACTGGGGAGTTCCCCTAGTTCAGTTCTCTCTCTGTCTCAGTCTCTGTGTCTCTCTCTCTGTCAAAAAATTAATAAATAAAACTTTACAAAATAATAATAATAATGGAGATTTCCACTCTAAGAAGGGAAAATAGAGATTAGATACTGATAGAATTTTAGGTTCTCACTAAGAAAGTGAGATAAACTGAAAAAAAAAAAAAGAAGATGAGAAAAGCACAGGAGCAGGTAGTGATGGCTCACACAGATATGCGGTGGGAGCTAGGGCCAGATGGAACTCAGTTTACTAATTGCATCCCTAGGCCCTATCACTTGAGCAGTTAAAACTCTCTGAAGGCCACCAAAAGCTTCTGGAAAGTTAGAAGAAAACATGCTACTTCAGGCTCCCTAAAATCAGGCTGCCAAGGTGAGAGGGAAGGGGAGAGGAGTAGATTTAGAACCCAAAAGCATGGTCCTGGTTCTACCATTAAAATGAAGATCTAGACACATGAATAGATTTTGTGGTTTAAAGGAGCACACTAGATTTCTTACAGTTTTTTTTCACTAGGAGTTTTGCAAAAGAATTAAGCCGTAAATGCCCTTAGATATCCATTGTGTGCAATAAAGAAACTTCTCTCTTATGCATCTATAATGGTATTTGGGGTTTTTTTATGAATTATACTTGGAAGATTTTTTCTGTGGTTCAGCTGAAAAAGCTGGATGAGAAAGGCTGCAGTGAAGGAGAGCATGTGATGAGAAATATAATTATTTGAAGAATCTGTCCTGCTCAAAGGGGAAACTGCTAGGAGTTTTCTCAAGCATAGCACTATTTTACATGGGGGAAAACAAACAAACAAATGAACAAACAAACAAAAAACATTTCAGGATGAAACACACCCCATTCAAGAAAGTAACACTTAGATGTTATACATAGAGTGAAGCCATATTGATTTGAGCAGCTGAAATTTTTAGGTAAGCTACAGTACGAGACCACTCTAGTCCTGTAAGGGATGAGATTATGCTCTATAAATTGCCATTCTTCTCTCATTCTTGAAAACTCAGACCTTATATGGATGAGATAGAGAGGCCAAACGGTAATAGTTTAATCTAGGATAATATCAGCAAGAGATCTTGAGGGATGTGAGAAGGAACAGGGTTAATTGGGAAGATGGCATGGTATTGCTCAAAGTTTCAGAGGCCTGCCACAATTATCAATAATAAGAAACTTTATATAGCTGCCTTTAGGTCAATCTTGCTTTTATTTAGAACAAACACCTCTGAGGTAAAGCAGGGCCCTAGAACCTAAGACTGAGATCATGGGTGAGATGGAACTGGTGTTGGGAAAAAAACAATTAAGACAATTGAACTTGTGTACAGGGTTCTTCAGACATCAACAGGCAATTTGTGTACATGTCACAACAATGCTGTGGTAACATCTCCATACAGGATGAACATGTGCCTGTTTTAGTTGTCTGGTGGTGGTAGTGATGGTGACTATAGTGATGGTTTGTGGTCACACAGGAATAGAAAATAAGTATTCTTTGTAGGGACAGAAAAGTTTACTAGTGAGGGAAAGTATTATAACTACTTAAATTATTGAGTTATATATTTTTGATTGATATCCATTTTTTTTATTTCCTTGTTTCTAAATAGATTGTTATGTCATTTGAATGTCCACAGCACAAAGATCTTTGTGAAGTAGAAAATAGAAGTCACTTGAAGTTAATTGTACATTAGAATTTTTTTTTTAAGATTTATTTTTATTGTTTTTCTGACTGGGAGACAGACTCGCAGAGAGAGACAGAGAGAAGAGGAAAGTATCGCAATAAAGAGAGTCATAATCTTTTTTGCTCATAAAGAATCTTGCCTTCCATTTGTAAAATATTCAACACTTGTGAAGAACAATAAAAAAGAGGTATACTGTAACGTGAATATTTGCAGATTAGCCTAACAAAACACACAAAAGAGTTTTGCTGTTTTGGGCTTCCACATTAAAATTGTAAAGATTTAAAATAATTAAGTAAATATAAAGCAATTCCTCAAATATTCAGAGACTTATATTTTTAAACTTCAAATAGTTTTATGACAACCCACTATAATATTTTATTTATTTATTTTTTTAATATATATTTTATTTATTTATTTATTTTGACAGAGGAGAGAGAGAGATACAGAGACAGAGAGAGAACTGAACTAGGGGAGCTCCCAGTTCAGCATATGGTTCCGCACGGGCCGAGGCCGGGATTCGATCCTCAGTCCCCGGCGCTGCAAAGTGAGCGCCTAACCCACTGAGCCATCCCGGCTTCCCCTACTATAATATTTTAAAGTGTGCAAGGAAGGAGAAGGCTAGACCCACAGAGCCATAACTTAAAGATCAGTGTTAATACATTTTAAACTCTTAGTAAGATTTATCTCTTTTCTCATATAAACTCAGATTCTAAGAATTAATTTCAGAAAGCAGTCCATTATATAAGATAACCAACACCAGGAATTGATCTTACTGAGTGAAAGAGAAATGATAATTACATAATAATGAGTAATTAATTAATTAAAATGTATATTATTTTTGGGGGGCCCTAGACCATCATCTCATAAGCATTAGTGAACCAGGAAGTCATAATTAAAACAAAACTTTGAAAGTGACAGTGTAAGATAAAGAGGAAGTTAATTGGCCTCATATACTTTCAACCCATTAGACCAAATATTAGTTATGAAGTTTGTAAAAAATTCAGATAGCTGGACACACTGCTTATTTGGCTATATGTGTAGCAGAAATATTGTCAAAAGCAATACAAAACAAAAACAAAACAAAAGCAACAACAATTAAAAAATATTCAGAGCCAGAATATAAAAACACTGAAGTGTTTAGGATAGATTATTTTCCATTTGAAACAATCTGGTGATTAAACTGGAAATAATCTATGCTAAACATAGAAAATATGCAATATCCAGCCAAAAAATTTAAGAATATTTGGGATCAGGAATTATCTTCATTTTTGTTGTTCCCATCAAGTCTAAGAAAAATAAAGCACCAAATAGAGCTAATGGAAGGGACATTAAAAAGTATTTTGGGGATAGTCCCTTAAACAAAACAAATTCTGTGGTTAATATGTTTTTTCTACTATCAGACATTATAGCAGTATTAACATCTTTCCATGGGGAAGCTGGGATGGCTCAGTGGGTTAAGCACTCACTTTGCAGGGCTGGGGACCAGGGATCAAATCCCTGCCCCAGCCCATGCGGACCCATATGCTGAACTGGGAGCTACCCCAGTTCAGTTTCCTCTCTCTATCTCTGTCTCTGTATCTCTCTCTCTCTCTCTCTCTCTTTCTCTGGCAAAAATAAATAAATGAATGAATAAATAAATAAATAAATAGACAAATAAATAAATAAATAAAAGAAACACCTGCAATTTCAGTTGCCTTAAAAAAAAAAAAATCTTCCCACAAGTTAGTTGATACTTCTTTCTTCAAGAGGTAGATACTGATTTCATTCCCTTTGGGTGTGGGGCGGGCCTCAGTGACCAGTTTCTCAGAGGCGGTGACCTTGAATGAAGGGAGAACCCTGCAGCACCACAGCAAACTTACCAAATGAAATACCTCACTGATCTTTCCCCAAGAGGACATTAAGACATTTACCACAGTAACTGAACAAAAGACAAAGGAGAATAGTCAGACTCAAGTGACTCAAGATATAATCTGACATTGATATCAGTAACATGAAAGTAAGATGGCTCCCAGCTAGATGGTGGGCTAAAGTAGACCATGTAATAAGACTCTAGGCCAAACAAACAAACAAACAAACAAACAAAAACAGAAGAGAAAAACAAAAGAGGGGATGTTGGAATAGCTCAGCTGTTGAGTGCTTATGTCTCAATCATGAGTTCTGTGGTTCAATTCCTGGCCCTGGCCTAGAAAAACTCCATATGCTGAACTATGGCACAACTGGTAACTGCCAAACTGGCTCAGGGCAAAGGTTCCCACCTCCCATGCTGGAGGCCATTGGTTCGATTCTTGCCTCCCACAGTCCCCCATCCACCTGTGTGAAATGAAACCATGTTACAACTAATGATGTATAACTATGGAGACTGCTCTGAGACTCTGAGCCCTCCTTCTCTCTCTCTCTCTCTCTCTCTCTCTCTCTCTCTCTCTCTCTCTCTCTCTCTCTCTCTCTCTCTCTCTTTCTCTCTCTCATCTCTCAAAATAATAAAATAAATCTTAAAAAAGATAAACAACACCAAAAAAACTCAAAGACCCCTTTGCAGTTATTTCCTTGATCTCCAACTGCCTAATTGAGGTAGGTACATTTTGCTGCTGGAAAAACCCTTAGTATATTGGTTAATTGCCCTATGGAGGAAGAGTCTTTATGGTAGTTTAAGAAGAATCAAGTGAAAGTCCCTAGAATTTCTCACCCCTGAAACTTAAGAAGCAGCACCATATCCTGGGTATAATTGTAGGGATAAGTGTCATCCTAAAAAAATTAAGAATATAGGTGTTGACTCCCATAATATTCTCAATTCACTTTTTGAATGGCTCTTGCAAAAACCGTATGGATGACAATGGAATACCATAGGCTTAACCAAGTGGCTCCGATTACCACTTTAATGTGGATGTATTAATTTTATTTGAACACATCAAAACAACATCTGTCACTTAGTATGCATCTATGGATCTGGCCAATATATATTTTTTCAAACCCCATCAGTAAAGAGAATTAAAAAAATCAGCCCACCTTTACATAGGAAGGGCAGCAAATATTTACAGGCATGGTCCAAAGCTATGTTAACTTGCTTGCTCTCTGTCTCTCTCAACACAGTACACAGGATTCTTACTCATTTTCATAATCTGCAGAATGTCACTCTGGTTCTATATAGAGAGAATACAACATAATGCAAATTGGAACTGGTGAGTACAGAGCATAAGTATTCAGTCTCTGTATGGACTAAATAGGCACATTTGAGCTGGAGGATGGAAGATGAACCTACAAAGATTTATGAACCAGCTCCACAGAGAGGGTCATAGGAGTCCAGTGTATGTTGATTTTTTTGTATAGTCTCCTTAAGGTAAAGGACAGGTTATTATACTTTGTATTTGCTATCTCTAAGAAAGGGATAGACAATTTGGTTAGTCTATTTGAATTTTGGAAGCAACATATATGACATTTGAGAAGGCTGCCAGTCTTGAGTAAAGTCCAGAACAAGAGAAAACTCTTGAGGATGCCCAGGCCAAGAGCTGAGAAACCTGCAGAGTTTCATAGACTAGAGACTTATTCATAGGTCAACTCTGTGGCTTCAAACCAATAAAATAAGTAGAGGCAAAAATAATTCCAATTTCACACTACGTATGATGATATGTTTGTGTTCTATATAACACTGTTTTGTGCTTGTATAGATGTAGGTAATGAAATATCACTAGGGATCAGTTTTCTGCTTTATTAGAAAAGATCAAGTAATAATAGAATTTACCCTGAACAATTTTATAGTTTAACTGGCTTCATTGCTCCACTCTAACACTTTTAGACTAACATACTGAAAACAAGGAAATGTTATAAATTAGATAGTGAGAAAGACATACTTTTTAATATTATATATGTATAATATTAAAAAAGTGAACAATTTTAAAACATTTTGCTAGAAGTGAATTATACTTTAGCTTATGAAAAGCAATAAAACATTACTGTTGTTCTTTTGATCTTTGAGGCATCTTTATAAATATATACAGACTGCTTAAGAGTGTAGCCTTTGAAGTCAAATATACTTGTGTTCAAATTTTGTACCAACACTAATTATGTGATATTTCATTCATACTTATTTTCTTAATGAGACAATGTGTATAGAAAGTATATAATCTATAAAATTATGTGATTATTAACACAAAATTGCATGACTAGCACTGTGTCTAGAACATAACAAAAGTTTAATGTATGTTAGCCATAGTTATAGTTACTAGTATAATTCTCATCTTGCATATATATACATAGATATAAGACTTATATCTTATATACAGGTTATATTTATATTTATATATGATATATGTGTATATATATATATATACACACACACACATATAGTCACACACATATGTGAACTCTCACTCATAGTTAATATACATAAGTGAAAAAGAGATATTCTTTTAGCATAATATGAAATGGTAATTTAAATTTACTATTAGCATTTTTATTCATTTAATAAATATTTGCTGGGTGTATTCTATAGGCGAAGTTCTATCTTAAAACTAGGACTAAATATGACCTTGTTTCCACCTAAAGGAGCCTACATCTGAGCAAGAAAAAATAATACTTATACCTATAGCATCATTATATTTTCATCTTTTATGATAAGTACTTTTACTTTTCCCCTCCCAAAGATTATAAATGCAAACAAAGCATAAAGGCAGTAGTTGGAAGTTAGTTACCAAATATTCAACCATTATTTTCAGCTCAACTCCAGAGCTTCTACATCTAATGCACCAACAATGTATGCTAGGAATTATGGATTGGATCTACTTTTGATGTTTTATAAAATGAATTTAAATATATGCATTATATATATGCATATATATATATAGCACCTTGAACGACTGCTTTACTTCTTTCTGATGCATATCTGAGCCAGAAACCACCAGTCACAATTTTTTTTTTTTTAATCTCTTCACATGTTGTTAGAACAAACTATTAGAAAATGTCTATGTGACCCAGGAATCCTTCTTCTGGGTATCTACCCAAAAAACTTGAAAACCTTAATTCACAAAGATATCTGTACCCAAATGCTCATTGCAGCACTGTTTATGGTTGCCAAGTCATGGAAACAACCAAAGTATCCTTTGATAGATGACTGAACAAAGAAGCTGTGGTACATTTACACAATGGAACACTACTCAGCCATAAGAAAAGATGAAATACAGTCATTTGTGACAACATGGATGGACCTTGAAACCATCTTATTAAGCAAAATAAGTCAGTCTGAAAGAATCAAGAAACATATGACCTCACTTATAGGTGTAATATAAAACTGAGAGTAACAGACAAAAACTTATGGACACATTCAATAGTTCGGTGGTTACCTGCAGGTAAGGGGGGAGGGGAAAGGGAAAGTGGTGGGGGATGGTTAGGAGTGGGCACCAGATATGTGGTGATGGAAGGAAAGCTGATTCTGGGTGGTGAGCATATAATGCAATACATAGATGATGTAATGTAGAGTTGTACACCTGGAAACTATATTGCCAACCAGTATCACCCTGATAAATTTAACAATAAAGAATAAATTCTTGTACAAGAAATAATACCAAAAATAAGTACCTAAATATAAACAAAAAACTTTTGAATTAAAAATTTTAAACAGAACAAAAGTTAAAACCTTTCTGTGTTATAAGAGCCATGCAACCTAAATAAAAGATGAAGCGCTACTTAATTCAGCAAGTATTCAGTGCCGCATTCAAAGAAACACAGTCCAATAATCAAAATGATTAAAAGCAATGCATATATTTAAATTTGTTTCCTAAAACATCAAAAGTAGATCCAATCCATAATTCCTAGCATTGTGGTACCATTCTTTAATAATTCATTTTCCAATTGTTTTTGCTGTTCTTCTCCCACATCAAAATTCTCCCCAATATCCACATACTCATCTTCTTCAATTATTTATTGTACATCATACATTTATTAATTATTTAAGGAAATAACTTGGAACAAGCCAAAACCCCATAAGAAAAAAAGAGATGCTTAACAGCTTATTCTAAAGAGACCCATGTGTTCCTTGTTTCCATAGTTTTCTTAAAAATCAACTATGGTCATTTGATAACCAAAGATGCTCCATATAAAACTCATTACTGATTGCAGAAACATTTATATTTCACTAAAGGTTTTCTAACTATATTCCTGAATTTATTAGTTGTAATATTTATTTATTATAACACTTGTCTAAACAATTTTAAGATTAGCATTCTTAGCTCAGAATGTCTACTGACTTTAAAATGTGATACAGTATTACAAATTTATATGAATAGTCTACCAGAGTTCAACTAAGAATCAGAATTAAGAGACATTGTATGTTATAAAAAGTAAATGCTTTTACTTTTGTACTAACTACTCTATGTGATTTTTTTTTATTCCTAAAATTTTAAATTCAAAGGTACATAGGCATTCAGTTATATTAAACTCTGAGGGGGGAAAAAATGGTAATAGCTACTCAGCCTCTCTAGACCAGAGTTTCACAATATATTCTCTCTCTCTTTTTTTTTTCAGTACTATTTTATATTAATTTCAGATGTATAGCATAGTTGTTAGGTATTTATATAATTTAAGGAGTCATCCTCCTGACTAGCCTAGTAGCTATCTGACCCTATACATATTTACAACCATATTATTGACTATATTCTCTATGTTTTACTTTACATTCTAATGACTATTATGTAATTACCTATTTGTACCTCATAATCTCTTCATTTTTTTTCACTCTGGCCCCAACACCCCTCCCATCTATCACTCTGATAAATCTAGTACCCCTCTGTAACTGTACATAGTGATTATGATATTATTGACTATATTACTAATGCTATACCTATATCCCTAAGATGATTGTATAACCATCAATTTGTACTACTCAATACCTTCCTTTTTTTCACTCACCCCAAATACCTTCTCATCTGGCAAACATAAAAATGTTTTCTGTATCTATGAGTTTATTTCTGTTTTGATTCATTTCCATTTTGTTCTTTAGAGTCCACACAATAAGTGGAATCACATTGCATATGTCTTTCTGTCTGACGTATCCCACTCAGCACAAAACACTCCAGGTCCATCCATGTTGGCAAGAACCCATTCCCTTTCTTGGCTGAGGAATATTTCATTGTATATACAAAGACTGTCCAGAAAAAAAGGCAGTGATAAATGCCTCCGTTTTTCATATTACATGGCTGGATACTTTTAGGACAGCCCTTGTATAACGACAATTAAGATTGCAAACTTGCCACTGTGTGCTTACATCAGTAGCACTGTACAAACAACTCAGTAAGGTTTCATAACCTTGGTATATCAGTGTCTCGCAGCTGTGTTTGTGTTGAAGTGTAGCACTGTATTGCTGAGTAGCATTCATTATGTTCTTGCATGTTTTTGTGTGCTGTTGTAAGAATGTCAGAATTTTAATTAGAGCAGTGAACAAACATATTTCTTGTTAAAATTGGCAAGAGTGAAAGTGAAATCAGGGACATATTAATCCAAGTTTATGGGGACAATGCAATGAGGAAAATGGCAGTGTACAAATGGATTAAATGTTTCTCTGAGGAGAGAGAAAGTATCACTGATGAAGAAAGGTCAGGACACCTAGTAATGAGCAGAACTGATAAAAAAACATTGCAAAAATTTGTCAGAGTGTGCATCAAAAATATCAGCAGACCAAGTAAAGATCAACAGAGAAACAGAAAAATCTTAACTGAAAATCTTGGCGTATGAAAAAGGTGTGTGCAGAATGATCCCAAAGGAGCTCACCAATGAACAAAAACAAAGGACAAAGTTTTCCAAGGCCTTTTGGAGAGGCAAGATGATGTTTGGGGCTGTGTTATCACTGGTTATGCAACATGGGTGTACCAATATGAACCTGAAACAAAGCACAATGAAAGTCAGCCAATCCTCCACGACCAAAAAAGTTCTATCCAAATCAAGAGTCAAAATGATGTTGCTAAACTTTTTTTTTTTTTTATATCAGAGGGATTGTTCATGATGAATTTGTACCAACAGAGCAGTCAACCAAGTTGACTCTTTGGAATTGCTGGAAAGGCTTCATGTAAAAGTTTAATAAAAACAACCTGAACTTTTTGTCAACAACTCATGGCTCTTGCATCAGGAGAATGCACCAGCTCACACAGCACTCTGTGAGGGAGTTTTTAGCCAGTAAACAAAGAAATATACTGGAACATCCTACATACTCACCTGATCTGGTCCCCAGCTACTTTTTTTCTTTACTCAAAGATAAAGAAAATATTGAAAGAAAGACATTTTGATGACATTTCAGGACATCAAGTATAATACAATGATGGCTCTGATGGCCATTCCAAAGAGTACTAAAATTGCTTTGAATGGTGAACTAGGTGTTGGCATCAGTGTGTAGCTTCCCAAGGGGCTACTTTCAAGGTGACAATAGTGATATTCAGCAATGAGGTATGTAGCACTTTTTCTAGGATTAATTTGTGAACTTAATTGTCAGACTTTATATATATCACTTCCTCTCTATCTAATCATCTATCAATGAACACCAGACTGCCTCCACATCTTGGCCATGGTAAAGGATGCTGCAGTGACATATAGATGCACTCATTCCCTTAAAGTAGTGTTTTGGGTTTCTTTGAATAAATACCCAGAAGTGGGATTACTGGGTCCTTCTTTGTCTCTTATTATAACCTTTGTTTTGAAGTCTAATTTGTGTGATGTAATTATTGCTACCTCATTTTTTTTTTTTATTTCCTTTTGATGGAATATATTTTTCCCATCCTTTACTTTCCGGCTATGTGTACCTTTCATTCTGAGGCGACTCTCTTATAGACAGCTTATGTAAAGGTCTTGAACTCCTTTAGCTTTTTCTTGTTTGGGAAGCGCTTTACCTGTCCTTTGGATTCTAATTAAAGATTTATTTTATTGTTTTTGACAGAGAGAGAGACAGAGATACAGAGACAGAAACAGAGAGAAGGGGGAGGGCCAGTACAGTCTCCATAGTTGCACATCATCGGTTTTTCCACATAGTTTCATTCCACAGGTGAGCTTGGGGCTGCACAGGGCAGGAACTGGGCTGAGGTTTCGCCCCAGTGAGAACTGAACTGGGGGCACTCTTCAGCTCAGCATGTGGGTCCGCACAGGCCGGGGCCAGGATTTGATCCTCAGTCCCCGGGGCTGCAAAGTGAGCACTTAACCCACTGAGCCATTCCGGCTTCCCCTGATTCTAATTAATAACTTTGCTGGGTAGGGTAATCTTTATACTAGGTACTTATTTTTTCATCACATTTTTTTTTTAATTGTTAAAATTAATGGGGTGACATTGGTTGGTAACAATTAGATAGTTTCCCGATGTACAACTCCACATCACATCACTCATGCATCGCATTATGTGCCCAGCTCCCAGAATCAGGTCCCCCTCAAACACCATATATCTGGTGTCCACTCCCCCCTTCCCCCACAACTCTCCCTCCCCCCTCCTCCCTCCTGTCCAGGTAAACACCAAACCATTGAGTTTGTCCATAATGCTGGTGCCCTCTCCCACCTCCCCTCCCTCTCTCCCTCCCCCTTCCTCCCCTTCCTCCAGGCAATTGCCAAGTCATTGAGTGTGTTCATAGGTCTCTGTGTCCTTGTAACCTTCAGTTTTATATTCCACCTATAAGTGAGGTCATATTTTTCCGGATTCTTTCAGTCTGACTCATTTCGCTTAATGAGGTGCTCTCTAGGTCCATCCATGTTGCCAGAAATGACTGTATTTCATCATTTCTTATCGCTGAGTAGTATTCCATTGTGTAAATGTACCACATCTTCTTTATCCAGTCATCTATCGAAGGGCATTTTGGTTGTTTCCATGTTCTGGCCACTGTGAACAGTGCTGCGATGAACATGCGGGTACAAACATCTTTGAAGATTAAGGTTTTCAGGTTTTTTTGGGTAGATGCCCAGTAGAAGGATGGCTGGGTCATATGGCAATTCCATTTGTAATTTTTTGAGGAATCTCCATACAGCCTTCCATAGCGGTTGTACCAGTTTACATTCCCACCAGCAGTGTATGAGGGTTCCTTTTTGACCACAGCCTCTCCAGCACTTGTTATCCCTTGTCTTGTTGATTATAGCCATTCTAATAGGTGTAAGATGGTATCTCATTGTGGTTTTTATTTGCATCTCCATAATTGCTAGTAAAGTGAAACATTTTTTTCATATATCTGTTGGCCATATGTATGTCTTCACGAGAGAAGTGTCTCTTAAGGTCATCTGCCCACTTTTTAATTGGATTGCTTGTTTTTTTCTTGTTGAGTTGTACCATTTCTTTGTATATTTTTGATATTAGTCCCTTATCAGAGGCATTGTTTGCAAATATTTTCTCCCAGTTGGTTGGTTGCCTCTTTGCTTTGTTGATGGTTTCCTTTGCAGTGCAGAAGCTTTTTAGCTTAATAAGATCTCATTTGTTTATTTGTGCTTTTACTTCCCTTGCCATTGAGGTCAGATTCATAAAGTCCTCCCTGAATCCCAGGTCCATAAGTTTAGTGCCAATGTTTTCTTCTATGCAATTTATTGTTTCCTTTCTTATTTGGAGGTCTTTAATCCATTTTGAGTTAATTTTGGTATATGGTGAGAGATCGCAGTACACATTCAGCCTTT
>PVKE010017397.1:0-30805 GCA_004027555.1 Craseonycteris thonglongyai
TAGATAGATAGATAGATAGATAGATAGATAGATAGATAGATAGATAGATAGATAGATAGATATAGAAACAAATGACAAAATCAAGTTAGAGTAATTTGTTTGCAAAGGAACAAAGAATGAAAATATGAGTGGGACCTAGGGGACCACAAGAAATGGTGCCTAAATCCCCACTAGCAACAGAAAAGGTATGACCAGAGCAAGATTACCAGAACCTGAAAAGAGAGAGGGTCATGTTCAACAGGGAGCCTTGAGAGCAGCAGTAAACTTCAGTAAAGGAACATAGCAAACCCAAGATTACTTGCAGGAATGAAGCCAAGGGCCGGTATCCCTGCCCGTCTCTTCTCCCTCCCTTTGGTTTCCTGCAAGGGCCCCCATTGGCTCAACCCAGGTGGGATTCAGAGGGCCAAAGAGGCCTTAGATGTAAGATAGACAGGGAAGCTCCTAGGGCAGAGAGTGGAGCAGAAAAGGGTGAGAGTGACTCTAGGGCATCCACAGACGATAGCTGGCACACTCTGCTTCTGTGACTCTGTGCTTCTAAAACTACCACAGCAAGTGACCACCAACTAATAACCAGCAAAAGAGCTTTCAAGCACAGACTCTTCCCAACGTCTCCCTTAGATCTGAGCCATGTTAATGGTGCAACTGTCATCCAATTCTGCAAAAGTTCCTGAGACAAAATGCCTTCTTTCTAGATTGCTCCCGTGGGACAATGTGTTCAGGCCTCTCTAGGCTCGTGGTAGCGTAGGAAGAACCACATGTCTGATTACTGTGGAGCCTGCTGCAGAGATAGTTGATGCCAAAGATTCATGGTTCCCTTCCATGATGTAAGTCTTAGAACTGAAAGCAGCCACCCGGCGAGAAACAAAATTACCCCGCCCACTTTCTTCTAGATGGTGGTCAGGTGACTCGTTCTAGCCAATGGGATGAAAGCAAGGGTGATGTGTATCTATAGAGCCAAGGCCCTTAGGTATGTGCTGTGAGCTCATGCTCACAAGTACCCTTCCATAGTGACAATGGAGGCCACTTGTGAAGATTGTGGAATCATATGATGGAAAAACCCTAATCCCTAAATCACCACTTGTACGAAAACCACTCAGGAGAGTCTCCGGACCAGAAATCTCCCCATTTTGAAAATGACAAGTAAAGATTTATTGTGTTAAGAGTAGTTGGCTCTTTGTTCCAGCAGTTAGCCTGCCCTGACTTACGTAAGGCTCTTTACTCTGGAGTTCACATTCTGAAATCCCACTTTCAAATTCCCCAACCATGGCTTCAAATTATAGTCGCCGGAATCAAAGGCTGGAGTAGAAAATTGTCCCCTAACTGCTTCAACAAGATTTTGCTGTTTGACCATTTTGTGTTGGAAGCACTTGCACTGATGCTAGTGTTGCTAAAGCACATCCAAATCCTTTTCTTTCAGTTAAATTGTGGTTTAATGCAGTTCTGGAATCACATAAAGAACACAGTATTTGGAGTCATTTGAGTCCTAGTTCCACTGCTTACTTATACCGCCTGACCTTGGGCAGATCTCATGAGCTCTCTTCTCTGTCAAACAAGGATATTAATAATGCCTCTCTGTCAGGTTGTTGTGAGGATCAAATAAGATAAGGGACATGGAGACATTTTGTTCACAATAAAGCTTTAGACAAAATTAGTTCTTATCTCCAGCAACAGGGAGTCAAGTTGCATTTGCCTTTTAAGTTCATTCTCTCTGGTCCTGATGTTGTCAAGTTATCTCCCTCCTCCTCTTCTCTCAGATGGTCGGGTTCACTTCTCCCTGCTCTCTCTCACCTCTATTAACAGGAACATTGTTCTTTTTATGGTCTGGAATCTGAGTGTGCCCAAGGAGGAATGATTTTAAAACATGGGCTCAAACACAAATTAATAGAAATAATTTCTGTGGGAAATTTCTGTGGGCCCTGGGTTTACAATAAACCTTATTCTTTACTGTGGGCTGCAGATTCACATTGAAGTTGTTAAATTTCTCATACGTAGTATATATATTTTTTCAAATGCCCTGCTTATTATTCCAATTGGAATGTGGCTTTTTGTCATTTTAAATTCCCCTGTATTTATAAGTAGGATTTTTTTTTAATCACTGTTTTGTTTTGTTTTTATAACTCAAGGCATAAATAGTGGATCTTGTTCAATCCTCTTGTTTTATAAATGAGGAAACAGAAGCCCAGAAACCCAGAGATATTTCATGACCCACTTTAAGTATCATCTCCTCTAATAAGCTTTTCCTGTTCTTTCTTTTCTGTTGCAGGCTGAGCAGGGTACCCTTCCTCTGCCATAAAATTTGTTGGTGACATAATCAGATTCTGAACTCCTTACAGGAAAGAATCAAATCTTATCTGCATCCCAGGAACCTCTGACCTCCATTAAATCTTCAGCCACCTTCTGCTTCAGTTTCATTGGCCAAACTGTGTCACATGCTCACCTCTAGCTGCAAGGACGGCTGGGAAGGAGAGTTTTTAGCTGAGCACATTACCTCCCTCCCCTTCCACCCCCAAATACATCAGGGTTCTGTGAGCACAGAAAAGGGGGAGATGGATAATGAGTTGGCCACTGACAGTGACTGCTGCAGCCTGTGACATAATTGGAGCTCAATAAATATTTGTAGATTAAATGTCAGCATTAGGCACTCAAGGTTGAATAAGTAAACTGTCCACGTTTATCCTAGTAACAGAATAAAAGCTAGGACTTAGGTATGCCGCGTCCCAGCCCAAAGCTCCTTCTATTACCTAGTACCACCTCATTATCTTAAATCCAGTAATATGAGTATTTGGTTCCACATTCTTTTCAAGAGTCATACTTCTCTCTCTGTAATATCTGATTCCTCTAAAAGATATGTAGCCAATCTTATTATTGGGGGTTTTCTCTCCAATTCGTCTGTAGTATTTATCCCAAAACCTTAGTAATAGAAATGTGACATTGGTGGTAATCTAATAAATGTAAGATCTTGGTGGGTTTTGTGGGGTTTGCCCCGATTTTGACTTGACTTACTTCCAAACTCAAATTTATCATGACAGGTAACTCTATCTCACCCAACACTACAGAGTTATTAATAAACTTGCCCTGCTGAATAAATCAGAGACCCTGAAAAAATGTGGAATAAGCATTTGTTAGGCACATCTGGGATTTACCAAGTTTCTGCATTTCAAGGTCTAATATTAGGATTCACATGTTGTGCAAAGGCTTTGCAGAGGAAAAGGCATTTCAAATCTTTTCGACTTTGAAAATAGGGTATACTTTGCATGCAAACAAGTCTATGTGAGTATAGGGATCTTGAATAAATCACCAAGAAACAAGGTTTTAGTAAACTATAAGAGACACATTTCAGGATCATTTTAAAAGCAGAAAATAAAATTAGATGGAAGGAAAAGAAATAGATGGAACAATTTACAGGGACTGATGGGTCAGGAGTTAGGAGGCTGAACTTAAGGTTGGGCTCTGCTTGTAATGAGTGGTGTGACCTTAATATTTGGGGGTTTCAGACCTGTCATCTGTAAGAGGAGAGGCCCTGTGCATGGCTAAATTCTGTGATTCCATTTCCTACACACTGAGATCAAGAGAGCTTCCTTGTGAAGTTATGAGATGGACAAATCCTGAAAAGGACATACTAACCTTTTCCTGGTGTTAGCCTCGGATTTAAGGTTGGTAAACTTTTAAAACTTATTTATCATAGAATTATTATTATTTTGTCATATTACTATTTGTTGGCAATTTATAGGCTTGTAATCATCAGAAACACACTGTACTGAATTCTACTGTGTTCATTTAACATTTCATCATAAATATTTGTCTATATTTTGACAGTCTTCATAATTATGGTCTTAGTGGTGCCATATGATTCCATTTGGCTGACATGCCACAAATTTGGAGTCACCCTGTCCTTCTTCTCACACCCCAATCCACTCCCCCAGCAATCTTGTCAGCTCTATCTTCAGACCACATGCAGAATCTGAACACTTCTCACCATGTCTATTGCAGCCATCCAGTCCCGGCCACTGCGATTACGTGCCGAGTTGAGTTCGTGTATGTCCACCTGCTCCGCTCTGAAAAACAAAACAAAATTTAAAAAGTAGCTAATTTAAAAGAAATATTACCTGTGATAGAAATAACATTTATCTACCCATCATCCTTTCTCATCTTCTTTATCAGTAACAGGACACTGATTTTATTTGGGATAATAATATGTTCAGCTAAAAGTCTACCTCTTCCATCCTCTCTTGCAGCTGCGGGATGTAAGTGCAAATCTTGGGTGGAGTTTCAGGAAAGCTCCTTAAAGAAGACTAACTCAGCAGGAGGGAGCCTCTCTTTTGACCCTTGTCCTTTCTCTTCCTACTTTCTGGCCAGATGTGCTGGCTGGACCTCCAGTAGACATATAGGGCCTGCAAAGCTACTTTGAGGATGACTGACATGCTGAGGATGGCATAGCCAAAAATGCACTCCGCTCCTTAATGCCATCAAAGATACCACTCCTTCTCTAATATGTTTGCCTATAGGCTTTTGTTTTGTGAAAGAATAACCCCCTCCTGGCTTTTAGTTGGGTCTCTGCTCTTAGCAGCTGAACACAATTCCTAACTGATATGCTGCCTCACACACCTGATTTTTAATTACTATTCTGTTCAGGTCTGGCCTTCTCCAAGAGCTGCCACAGAAGTACTGCAGTATTAAGAGCACTGAAAAAGCCGGCTGCTTGTGAAATATACTTGCCTGGTTGCTGATGCCTAACATCCCTGGGTTGGTGGCTAGAGTCTTGTATTACCACTGAAAATGAGGCTTCAGTTGCTAACACAAGAAAATGTATTCTTGTCCTGAGTTTTGCTCAGGGGTATAGAAGGAACATGACTTGGATGAATACCTGGTGAAGATGGGGTGGAGAGAGAAACTCATGGCAGAGCCAGGCAGGCAGGCACTAGGGCCCAGATGACCGATTTCACCAGGGGCCTAAGTTTGCCTCAGGGTGGGCCTGGGTGAGGGACCAGTAGTAAAATAACTAATGTCTACAGAGCACTGATTCTGTACCATGCACTTTACTTATATTATTTCATTTAATCCTTACAACATCCCTGTAGGTTAGGTGATATTGTTATTACACCCATTTTACAGACGAGGAAAGTGAGGCACAGAGAGTTTACATAAACAGGTCTGACATTTGAACCAAGGTCTATTCTCATGCCAGAGTCTTAGCTCTAACTAATGGTAACTTTGAAAAAAAAAAAAAAATAGCCAACCTATATCTCGCACTTAGCATGTGCCCAGTATTTTACAGGTAGTGTTAACTTTAACAACCTCGTGAGGTCAAACTTATATACCCATTTTGTAGATGAGGAAACTGAGGCAAAGGGCGATTTAGGAATCTGCCCATGGTTGAGGTAGGTAGAAAGCAAGAGACCTGATATTTGAACCCAAGTTTGTCTCACTCCATAATGACTAAATATTGAGGAGAGACATGTGTTTTTTTCTAAAATATTTCAAGGCCCCTCAATTTTTAACTTTCTACAAAGCCAGGACATAAACAACATCATGAAGTACAATATCGTTATCCAATGCTGTATTCACTGTTAGGACCAAACTTTAGAAATTCACTCACACAGGCATTAACGACACCCAAGAGACAGTGGTACCTGTTATTCTCATTTTTCCAATTTGGAAGCATACGTATCTTGTAACTTACCTAAATACGGTAGAGAAATCACAATACATTCTAGAGGGTCCTACGGCACTAGGACCCCAGTCCTGGCAGGTTAGTGCTGAGATGAAGGATGGATTCCTTCCACATAGTTCTGAGCTTGGAAAGGTCCCACAAACCCCAGACTTAAAGAAATTTTAAAGATGAAGCTTTATCTCCCCTCCTTCTCTCTCCCTTTGGGAATAAAGGTTCATTTTTCACTCCTGAGGAATTCAGTGACTGCAGCGGATGGTCTGGGAACCATGTTCATGGGTGAGGAACTCAGGAGGTGGGGCTCAGGTGCTTGGAAGGGAAGAGGCCCTATGAATCATACTGACATCCATACACGTGCCCTGGAGGAGAAGGGACTGAGCTGGGACTACTGGCTGCATTGCCACCCTCCGCGCTGCTGGCTGTGGCCTCGGGCATGTTCTCTTCCCGCTGACAGGAAAAGTCACAGAGGTGAACAGAGGACACAGGAGAAATCCCGAGCGCAGGTTGGAATGTACCTGCTGGCACCGTGGGACGCGTTCCCCAAGGGTCTCCTTGGCCTCTCCTCTTTGCTGAGACCTTGAGGTGGATCAATGGAGTCCCCATCAGTTCCAGCAGGAGGGTCTGGAAAGGAGACAGGTGTCTGCGTTTGGAAGCGTCCCTTTGCAGCGTTGCTATGTGGGGGACATAACTGCCGAGGGTCAGCACCTTTTAGTTCCCCCATGTTGGGCTCCAGGAGTGCGCGGTTAAAGCACCTGTTGGTTAATGCTCCCTTTTTTTGGCTGGGATTCAAGCTTGCTGATTCTTTTTTTTTTTTTCTTTTTCTTTTGACAAAAATCTAAACAACAATGAGAAACTATTTTCCACTGTTCAAATTCCACTTGAAAAAAATTTTTTTTAAGATTTGTTTTTATTGTTTTTGAGAGATAGAGAGATACAGAGACAGAGAAGGGGGAGGGTCCAGAACAGTCTCCATAGTTGCACATCATTGGTTTTTCCACAGTTTCATTCCACAGGTGGGTGGGGCTGCACAGGGCAGGAACTGAGCCGGGGTCTCATCCCGGTGAGAACCGAACTGGGGGCACTCCCCAGTTCAGCATATGGGTCCACACGGGCCGGGGCCAGGATTTGATCCTTGGTCCCTGGGGCTGCAAAGTGAGCGCTTAACCCACTGAGCCATCCCGGCTTCCTCTGAAAATTTTGTATAGCAGCCACCACTAAGATGGGAAAGGGACACCCAGTGATTTGCTAGTCCTCAACAGGTAGAAGTGAAGATTGGCCAACCGCTTGGCACGAGCCTTACACAATTCATATTTATTGATCCACTAATTTCACTCAGGAATTTAACCTAAGGAAATATTTAGAAATGCAAACATTGATTGGTATGCGAGGATATTGTTAGAAATGCCTCTTTTTGAAATCTGTCCAGAGTGAATACCCCACACACGCACCTTGGAAATTCACCTTCTCCCGTAGCTGAAACGCTATCTTCTTCCCATCCTGGCTTCCGGATCACCACTGATTGCAGAAGGCAGAACTGGTCACCTGACCTGAACTGAACCAATGAGAGCGCCCATCCCCTTGATCAATCATCGTTTGTAGGTCCAGGGATGGACAGTTCTTTTTCAAGTTGGGTTTCACTTGCACCTTAAGTAGCGCAGCTGTTTATTGCAGCACTTGTTATAACAGCAAAAGTTTGAAATATAAAATGTGTTTTAAAGCAGGACTGGTTAAATAAACAATGGTATCCCTATAAGTGGAATACAGTATTATGATTGTTACCCCGCATTTAAACACACTGCGTGATGACTCCCATTTGAAAAGATGTCCTCCCTGGACCCACCATGTCCTCCTCCAGCTCAGAGCCCATCTTTCTCCTCCCTTTTCTGAAAAACTCCTAGAAAGACATTTCAACTTACTGTCACCGGTCTCTCTCCCCAGTCTTTCTGGAAGCCCCTCTCTCAGGCTCTGCTCCACCAAAACGACTCTTGTCAAAGTCACCAATGACTTTCATGATGCCAAGTCCATGGGCCAATGTTCAGTGAGTCCTCATCTTTTCTAACCTTGGACCTCAGCAGAGAGGTCTGCTGACTTTCCTGCTTACTTTCCTTCTGCACTTGGGTGTCTAATAGGCATCTCAACTGTGTCCGAAATAGAATTCTTAGTTTCCCCTGCACCCCGGTATCTGTGTCTGAAATGTGCTCTTCTCCCAGTCTTCCAATCTCAGTCAGTGTGCACTGCATCGGCCTTGTTGCCCCGGCTCCTTTATTAATGGAGGCCTCTGGATCGGAGCATTACAAGTGATTTTTCTGCTTTTCTTTGCACTGTTGTGTGAATAGCATTGATCAGAGGAAGAACCAATTATATTAAAGAAGGGAATGAATTTAATAATACAAAGTAGATATGGACTCAGTGAGTTTAAGGCAATAGGTACAAGATGCAAAGACCTGGTAGAAACACAGGTAAAATAAGAGATGGAAACTGGAAATTGCAAAATGTTCTTATCCTTATGACCAAGAAGGCAAGGTAGCCAGAAGCAACTGGAGTTTGACCACATAGAGCAGCAGGTTTGACCACGTGAGACCGACAACTGCAGGACTTGGCATTACCGCACATACCGGGCCAGACCACAACATTTGGTCTGGGTTCTAGAGTAGGGAAGAATGGCACCAGAGACAGTTCAAAGTATCTTCTCCTTAGGATGACTGCTGCAGTCGCACAGAGAGTGTGACGAGCACAAGGGTGCAAAGGAATGGGCTTCACCTACATTCTCTTATCTCAGGGAGATGCACCTAAAGTTAGCCCATGCAGAGCGAAGTGCCTGACAGGTGAGGAGCACAGAGTCACAGGCTCAATGCTTTCTAAAGCCTCAGCCGTGGCAGTGGCAACAAACAACTGATCTTACCATATAGGGCTGCAGTTCTTCTTCTCAGCCCATCGGGTCATCTAAGCTTAAGGTCCTGGTTCCAAGACTTGAAATTCTGCATGGGGTAATCTTCTATTATCTGTGCATGCACTTCAGGGTCAGGTGTGTCCTGTTTCTATGTGCTGAAGGGCTTTCTCTGTGCAAGACTAGCTGTGGAAATCCATATTAGCCAGGGTCCTCCAGAAAAACAGAACCAATAGGATGTGTGTGTATAAATATATGAGGGCTGTCTGGAAAAAAATCCAGCCATTGTCAATATAATGAGAACAGGTACATATCTGGATTCTTTCTGGACAGCCTTCATATCCAGAGAGAGAGATTCGTGTTAAGGAATTGGTTCACATGATTATGGAAGCTTGGCAAATCCAAAATCGGATGGGATAGGCCAGCAGGCTGGAGTCTCAGGGAAGAACTCAGGTAGACTGAAGACAGAATGAAGACTGTCTTTGGGCAGAATTCCCTCTTGCTGGTGGGAGCTCGATCTTTGTTCTAATAAAGCCTTCGACTGATTGGATGAGGCCCACGATTATGGAGAGTAATCTGCTTTACTCAGACTGCACTAATTCAAATATTAATGTCATCCCCAAAACACCTTCACAGAAACATCCAGAATAATGTTGGGCCACATATCCGGGCACCATGAAATTAACCATCACAACAGCCTCACGTCCACTAAAGGATCCCTACTTCAAGATGAGGTAGCTCCATGCAGGTGAATTAACGCTCCACACTTGGTCTCACTGGCTTCACCTTGGGAGAAGGTCAGGGAGAGGTTTGTGCAGGAGAGGCGACACATGTGAGTTATACACCAATGGCTTACACTGAGCCTGTGTGCTTTAGAGTTTCTGGGTTCCAAATGATAGCCTCACAACTCTCACTGACTTCGGGTGAAGTCCACATCGATAATAAATCAAGTAGATGCATATCTGTGATGTTCTGTCTGCTCTATCCGCTGACATTAGTTTCTGGAAGGAACCTTGAAGTAGAGTGTCAGGAGCTCACATACCTGTTGACCTGGGACCACAGCAATAGTAGCCACCTGCCGATGAGGTGGCTCCAGCCCAGGAAGACTAAGCACACCTGAATATGATCACAGGAAAAGAACAAGGACACATACATGCTTTCTTATTTCGTCTCCCGCAAAAATAGAAAAATATTTTTATATAACGAATATAAAACATATACTTGTTTGGGAGAGGAAGGAGAGCAGAGAGTAGAGGCTAGGAAATAAGAGAACACAAACAGCAGAACTAGGAAACACACAAAAACTCATTTTACCCCTTTGAAGCGCTCCCCTGGGCATGACCCAAGTCACTGGTTGGACTTGATCCCTCTGTTCTTGTTTCCTGCCATTAATCTAACCTTGAACCCTGGAATCTGATGTTACCTGTTATTTCATCCTTGTATTTTTTCCAAGCTTGACCTATGAGATTGAATATGATTAACTTTATAATAAATGTTCAAGGGAAGAGTGTGAGCCTTTTTCCTGAGGGTTGATTAAGGCTGCCTTATAATAATGAGTTTGTCAAGCTATTTTGTCATTTCTTATTTATAAAATAAATTACAAGACGGGATGATAGGTTAGGGTTCATTGAGCTCAGCTATCTGAGGGTTAGGAACCTGAGGCCCAAAGAGGATCAATGACTTGCTCAAGACCAGCATCTCAATGAGCTGAGCCTAGACTCCCGCTCACCTGGGTCCCAGTGCTCTCTCCTCTGCATCACGGGGAGGACACGCCAGTTACATTAGGGACAGAAGCAGAATTCCTTCCTGCTGACAGAGGCACGTGACTCTTTCCACACCTCGCACGTTACTCTGGAAATTAATAGCTTAATTTGGTGTTAAACAAAATGGCTCACATGGCTGACCTGACCCAAGTGAAGGATCAGCAAAACGGAGACCTGAGTGGGATGAAAAACCAGGAGCCGTCCCTGCAGGGGCGAGACAAACGTGGGAAGCTTTGTCTGCAAAGCCAATTTGGGGCCATGGTCTGATTGCTGGATAAATCACAGCAGGAAATTGAAATGAGTGGTGAAGATGGCCCAAGCAGGGTACATTATAGAGGAGCAAACAGTTCTCTATGCCTTAGAGAAATCACTCTTTCCGAAGTGGAGAGAACCGGGCCGTTTGTCCAGGGAAATAAGGAGAGACAAGGAAGTAGGAAAGCACGTATATGAGATATGTAAATCAAAAGGATAAATTGATGTTAGAGGTAGTCTGAAATTAAAAGGAAGTAAAAAACTGATTGCCAAAGATAGGGCTGAAAGGGGACAGAAGAATTGCAAGGGGAACAAAAAACCCAAAAGTGTACTTACTTCTCAACAGTTCACAGACTTGATGATTTATTCATAGTACATTGTTTTAATGTCAGCGTAGATTGACATGACCATGAAGCACAGAATCCCTGTCCTCTCTATACACAGAGAATGCACATTAGAGTGATGCCAAGGAAAGCTCGTGGCCTTAGCTATCCATCAGTTATTGACTTATTCAACTTTTCAAACATATTGATTGAGCATCTACTATGTACTATGCACTGTACCAAGGTACAGTAATACACAATATTGCTGCGGTTTCTGTCCTTATTGAACTAACTCTCTAATGGGCGGGGGGAAGTGATATATCACAAAGGCACATAAAAAGTGATTTTAAGGTATTAGTTACTTAATAGGGTATAGTTACAGTTAGGACTGTAATCTGCTACACATGGCAGAAAACATGAATAATAAGAGCTTAACAATAGACACTTATTTTTCACACATAATAAGAAATCTAAGCAAATAGAGATTGATTTTTTATACATAAAAATACAAATATAGGCAGTCCAGAGAAATTGCAACTGCACAAACACGACACCAGGACCCAGACTGGGTCTATTTATCCAGATAGGTAGTGTGGGACAGTTAAGGGAGAGGGTGTTGGCATGAAGCTACTGCTTATTATCAACTCTTATTAAATTTTCGCTCTGCTGCATTTTAGCTGTTACTTAACCTCTGTCCAGTTCTCCAGTTTTCTCGTCTGTAAAGTGGTGATGAAAATACCGGCCTCCGCCACCCCTCCCCATAAATATAGTCAACTGATCTCTGACAAAGGAGCAAAGGCAACACAATGGAGCCAAAATAGTCTTTTCAACATGATGCTGAAACAAATGGGCGTCACAGGCAGATGCTGCTCCTTTTTAGATACACCACCAAAGGTATGCTTCATGAAAGAAGTAATTCATAAGCTGGGTTTCGTTCAAATGAAAACGTCTGCTCTGAAAAAAAAATGTCAAGGCAATGAGATGACAAGCCATAGACTGGGAGAAAATATTTGCAAAAGACACATCGGATAAAGGACCATTATCCAAAATATACAAAGAATTCTTTAAAGTCAACAGCAAGAATACATACAATCCAATTAAAAACTGGGCCAAAGACCTTAACAGACATCTCACCAAAGAAGAAATGCAGATGGCAAATGAGCATAGAAAAAGACGTTCCATATCATCTGTCATCGGGAAAAGGCCAGCTAAAAGTTATGAAATCTGCCCTAGACACCCAAGGGCAAAGAGGCATAAAACAACACAACTGTGAGCAATGACTGAAAAAACCCCCACAAAAAAAACCTGCTTCATGATTATTGTATCCACATGGATTGAGACTCTTCACAGAACTGATTGCACACACGGTTATCCATTTGGGCCTTAACATCAGTCTGTGAGGTGAGTTATTATTATCCCATTTTACAGAGGAGAAAAGAGAGACCCAAGAGCCCTGTTAGATGACTTGTCCACGGTCACAAAGCTAGCACGTAGCAGAACCAAAAGCTGACCTAGAAGTCCAAAGGTCTTTCCAGTAACAACCAAATCCCTATTATTTGTTATAAACTGGTTACAGTGGAGCCAGATCCTAACTCTGGACTTTAGTTATAGCATCTCACGGAACCCTTACAACTCTGGTATGAGGCAGATTTCCCTACTTTCATTTTGCAGATAAGGAAACAGCCTCGTTGCTGGCTCCCAGTGCAACAAATTGCAGAACTCTGGGTGTGTGTGTGTAGGGGGGGGGAGGGGACCAAGAGGTGAGGGTCTAGACAAAACTCCTGCTTTCTGCAGCTCATAACCACATTGCACCAACACACAGCCAAGTCAAAGGTAAGTAACAAATCAAAGTACGAGGCTGGGCTGATAAAATTTGCCTCCACTGTAATGTTTTTTGTTACATTAGACATACCTGGACAGAACCAGTTCTGTGTAGTCACATGGTATCTCCCCTCCATCATTCTTGACCTTGCACACACAGATGCTTACATTTTTCACCCAGTGCACATCGAAATGGAAGAGTGTTCAGATGTTCGGTTCAAACAGCGTGCTGTTATTGAATTCTTAACAACGGAAAGAGTTCCTTCAATTTTTTTGAAATTTTTGAAACAAGGTGAGGGCTTCTTAAAGAAAATCATCACAGGTGATGAAACTTGGGCCCATCATTATGATCCCAAAACAAAAGGCAATCCATGGAATCCCATCGCCACAAGGGATCAGCTTCCCAGCTAAGGCCTGAGTTTTGCATTTTTTTAGCTGAGGTCATCCCTATGGCCTCATTTCAATGGCACTGGGTGAAAAATGTAAGCATCTGTGTGCACAAGGTCAAGAATGATGGAGTACCATGTGACTGCACAGAACCAGTGACATCCCGATATGTCTAATGTAACAAAAAATATTACAGTGGAAGCAAATTTTACTAGCCCGGCCTCATGGAATATGATTAAAAAACAAATGAAAGGCATAGTCTATAATGTGATAGGGCTCAAAGCAGGAAATGAGCACGTGAAGACGGGGTGATTGCATTAGGCTTCCAGAAAGAAAGAGCAGTTTTACTGGGTCTTAAAAGACTGTCCATATTTGGAGGGCTAAGCCTAGAAAGAGTGCAGTGGGACTCCAAGAGGTGGAGCATGGTAATAATCAGCAGGTCCCAGAACTGGACCGAACCATGTGGATTCCAAAGACACTAAGTCTTCTAGTTTAGCTCAAGGTTGAGTTTTTAGGAACAGTGGACCTTTACTTTATGCTGGAACGTTCCCCTTATCCCTCCTTTTCCAACTTCTTGCACCTACTCATGTGTTCGGTTTCAGCTTAGACAACATTTCTGCCAAGATGCCTTCCCTAACTCCTCTCTACATTCTCAGGGCACTTTGTATTGTCTCCCTCCATTTTAGCAACCAGCTCCTTCTAATTCATTGCTTGTTTATTTGCCAAAGCCCTTCCCCAGTCAATAAACTGCCTGAACAAGACTATGTCAATCTTGTTCACCACTCAGTCTAGCAATGTCTGGCACACTGTAGATGTCCCCCAAACTGTTTGTTGAATGAATGTATGACTATCTATAGATCTCTTTACGTGCTAGGGTGAGGGATTTGATGTCTTCCCAAGAGCACCAGGGAGTCATTCAATATTCTAGAGCAGATGAATGACATATCAAAAATTGAATCTTTTAAAATAAACTTATTCTGGAACAACTTTAAATAGGAAATTTGCAAAGTCCCCATCAATCCTCACCTGGTGTTTTCTATTGTTGGCATCTTACAATTATCACAATTAGGAAACCAGCTTTGCTACCTTACTGTTAACTACACTCCAGACATAATTTTGTTTTTTCATTAATGTCCTATATCTTTTCCAGGATCTAGTTCAGGGTGTGACATTGCATTTAGCTGTCATGTCTCAAACACAGCATTTACTGTAGTTAAAAAACTAGCAGCCTGAGAAAGAGATTCAGGGTAAAGAGACCGGTAGATGAGAATTATGAGAACCCAGGTTTAGGGATTTAGTTTAAGGAGATGACAACAGAAGTGAATGAGGGAGTGAGACGACATCTTGATAAAGAAAAATAAAACCTGCACTGGTAAGAATATAGAAATAATTTTATCGGTCTCCTTGACGGTCTTAAAATTCCAAACCCGCTCCTGACTCAGGCACCTACTGTTGCTTTTAGCCTCAATGCTCTTCCTCTCCACAGCTTTACAACTAGTTTCTTCCCTGCCTTCACTCTTAGCTTAAAAGGGACTTTCTCGGGGAAGCCGGGATGGCTCAGCAGGTTGAGTGCTCACTTTGCAACCCTGGGGTCTGAGGATTGATTCCTGGCCCCGGCCTGTGTGGACCCATATGCTGACCTGAGGTGTGCCCCAGTTCGGTTTTCACCGAACTGTGCGGGAGGCCCCCAGCCCAGTTCCTGCCCTGCGCAGTCCCTGCCCACTTGTGGAATGAAAACTAATGACATACAACTATGGAAACTGCTCTGGGCCCTTCTCTCTCTCTCTCTCTCTCTCTCTCTCTCTCTCTGCTTGTCTTTCTCTCTCTGTCAAAAACAATAAAAATAAATCTTAAAGAAAAAAAAAGGACTTCCTCAGTGAAGCTTTCCCTGACCCAATTTTCACTCTCTCCCAAACCCTTGACATCTTTCTTTCATGCTTTTCCGCACTCCCTTAGCATTTATCACTGACATGCTATATAATTGACTTATTTATGCTCTTTATTTTCTGTTTCTTTCATGAGAGCAGGGAGTTTTTCTGCTTTGGTCTATATTCTAGAGCTTAGAACGTTTTCAAGCACATGCTGAATGCATGCTAAAGGGACTAGTCAATAGGGACTCTAAGGTTTCAAATCTAGGTGATGGGGAAATGGTGGTTGGGTTGGCAGAAATAAGATACCTGAGAAAGTTAGCTTGGACAGAAAGACTCTGTACCTGACATTTGTCATAAATCCTGCTAGAGTGGCAGTCATGAGCATGAAGAGTAAATAAAGCAAGCCTGTTCAACCTGCAGCCCAGAATGGCTTTGAATGTGGCCCAACACAAATTCGTAAACTTTCTAAAAACATTATAAGATTTCTTTTTTGGCGATTTTTTTTTTTTTTTTTTTTTTGCTCATCAGCTATTGTTAGTGTTTGTATATTTTATGTGTGGCCCTAGACAATTCTTCTTCCAATGTGGCCCAGGGAAGCTAAATGTTTGGACACCCCTGGAGTAGAAGAAGAAAATCGTAGATGTTTAGTATCCCAACATGTGGTCAATGGTCTCCCCCCAAGCAGGCCCTGGCTCCCTGCATACAGCTGGTATCATCACGCTCCCAAATGTTCACCAACAAGCTGGGAAGCTCTGGCTTTGGAGCAAGCCCACTAGGGCTCTGGTCCTGGTTGAGCTAAGCAGTACCTGGATGACCTTGGGTGATCAGTCCTTCATTTCAGATCTCAACTCCCTCATCACAAAATATGAGAGGGTTGAAGATGAATTCTAAGGTTCTTTCAAGCTTTACAGCTCCTGTGATTCCAGGACCAAAAGGCTGAAAGCTAAGCCTTTACATAAGAGATCCTTTCTAGCCTTCATAGTCTGTGATTCTAAGGAGGGTACAATGTGGGCATCCTTATATTCAACAGCAGATGCAGAGATGGACAGTTTGGGAAGACGGGCCCTTTACGGGGACAGGGCAGAGCTATTTTCTTCAGGAAGATGCCCAAGAAAGGGTGGAATTTTGCTTTCCAGCCTGAATCCATTGTCACCATAGCAGCACTTTCATTCTTAGAGTGCCACCTACTGGTGAAGGGCTTTCCAGCAGCAGATAAAATGTGCTCTCAAAAGGGGATGTTTACCACTTCCTCATCTTGGGCTTTAATGAGTAAGTGTCAGGAAAGAATGCCAAGTAATATTTAAAAGCAAAAAGCCTCCCATAAAGAGGCTTCTATAACAGCTTTAACATTTATAGAGGCAGAGGAAATAGAGCTTTGCAGGCCTTCTTCAGTGTTTATAAGAAAGAACCAAACCTTTAATTTGCTCTTCTCCTGTACAAGGGCTCCCTGGCTTAATAAAACAAGCATTTTCCTGAAAAGTCATGAGTGTGAACCAAATACGTATGAGTAGAGAAATTTACATTCTAATTGCAGTCAGAGGGAATCCCTGCTTTAGAGGGTCCCCAGGGTAATCCTGTTCTAAAGCAAAATAATCACTCCACAATGTTTGCTTTGGTAAGCTTAGCCTCTCATTTATACTGTTTTTAATCTGGGCCCACCTGTTCTTGTGACTAGGGCTCTGGGCAATTTTAAATGACAGCCTTTAGCTCACACTCTCTTTAAAAACAAACCAAGTCCACTCAAGCCCATTTTGAGCTGGCAGCGAGGAGTGTGTCCGCGGTTATTTATGATGTGCTATACCTGCCTGGATCCGGTGGGCGGCCCAGATGGACCCCACACTCCTGTCTTTCCCAGACGAGAGGCCTCGGCCCAGCCATCCCTGGCTTTTAAGTGTTGTCATCAATAACTACCACTCTGGTCTTAGAGAGAAAAAGACTTTCTATCTTTTGCCAAGAAAAGAAGGTTCTGAGAAGTCCAGCCACAGTCCTAAATAGTTAAAAGCTTGGGTTCTGAGGTTAGAAAGAATTTGAGTTAAATCCCAGTCCTGATTTTTTACACACTGTCGTTTCAAATGCTGGGTAAGTTACTTGCCCTCTCTGGGACTCAATTTTGTCAACCGTAGGATGGAATAGTAAGAGAACCTACCTCATCAGGATGTTGTAAAGACTGAGGGTGATAAACAGCATTGGGCTCCTGATGTGCTCAATAAATGGTATTGATCACTGTTAATAATATGGAATACAAAAGTCTCTCAGCCAACATAGATAAGGGGATTAAAAGGGCAGAAAGAGACAGTTGATTGGGTTAGAAATCAGAAGAACCAAGGTTGTTATCCCAGTTCTATTAGGAACCAGTCCAGTTGGTTCCCTTTGAGCCTCAGTCTCTTTACTTATTCTATAAAATCCCTAGTGTACCTGGTCCTTTTCAATTAGATCAGTTGCTTTTAAAGTTCTGAGTGATGGAGCTAATATTATTATCAAAATGACTATTCTGAGGCTAAGAAAACATTTTTCAATCAAATTTGCAGGTTGTGTATTTCCCCCCACATTAGAACTCTCATAAGCATGGGAACATTTTGGAGCACAAAGACCTCCTTGTAGATTGTTATTAAAGGTTTGAGTTGCAACGAGGTCAGGGAGGCAGGGCTTCAGCTCCAAGACCGGAGTGAGCAGAACTCTGGGCCGGCTTGTCTGGGTACCGCCACAGCAGGGCTGGGGCAACTCTGAGGTTTAGCGTGTTGGGCTCCCACTAGATTGAATGATGTCAAATTGAGGAGCTGCTTGTAAAATGAGCAAATATGCCCCAAGGATCAGATTTTAACCAACACATTGTACCTTTCAAACTGCTGAGTAAAACATGTGGGGAAATGACCTTGCAATCAAATCGGACTGCCAATGTGAGATCAGCCCAGAATAGAAGTGATTTTGGAAATAAAAATCAAATTTATGACTTTGTCTTATTCCACCATCTTTTATTGATTCTTTGGCTAGACTGGGGATAGGTAGTTAATGTAGTCAGTTGGAAGGCAGCTAGCCTGCTGAACAGGGCAGTTCTCTTTTCCAGAAAATTTAACTTGGTCTCACTAATGAATCTACCCAAGGGTAAGGCCCTGAAGAAGCATATAAAGACAAGTTGTAGAAATTATATAAAGGGTATCCCAAAATTCACGCAAGATTTAAATTTTGAGTCATTTGTGCGGTAATGTGTTGCCAACGAAAAAAAAAGACAGCGTGACAGCTGACAGTTCAGGGTTATTAAAAATGGAGTGCTACATGAAAGAACAACACATTTTCATTGTTGAGCAATAAAAATGTACAATTTTTAATTATAAACCTGTGTTTTCTATCAAAATACTTTTTGCGTGAATTTTGGGACATAACCCTTGACAAGCAAAGCTTATTGGAACTGGGAAATTTTCCAATAAAAACTCGTATTTCTTTTACCAGCTAAGTTTTGATTGGCTTTGTTTTGTTTTAAGATAGTGAATTATATTCCAATGAAATTGCTTAGGACTGAGAGCTATTTTCTAGGTCCACTTAGCAAACCAACATCACACATTTTTATTACAAAACTAAAATTATAAGTAGAAAAACAATAACAACAAAGCCACAGGCTTCCCTTAATCTCAGAACCCAAAGAGAACCATGAGTAATGTTTTACAGTATTTTATCTATGTATCTGTATGTAGGTATATATAAAATACATATAGACTCTATGGCTTTGTTTTCTAAATGGCTATAAAAAATTCTGGCATACTTTGAAAATCAAAAAGATTGATAAGGAGTAGATCATGGGCAAGTTGGAAAACTAAAATTTACAATATTCAAAACCCAAAAGGGCATTTGACTGATATTGTAGAGTAGGATATAACTTCAGAAAACAATAATAATTTGCAATTTAAAAGGTGTGCTCTTCCTTTCCGAGTTTTTTGTCTGTCACATCTATTTGAATATTTTGCAGTTTTGTTTTTGTTTGGGGTTTTTGTTTGTTTGTTTTGTTTTTGTTTTTTGCTTCTAATCTCTATAGCAACTTGAGACCATTTAATTATACCCTGTTTGTCTTTTTCAGTGCTCCTTTTATTGGAAAGAAACTGAAAAGCACTCCCCAAAGCTAACCACAATGATCCTCACTAAACGGTAAAGGGAAGTTATGTGACTTAAGATGCTCTGTGGCTCTGAGACTGACGGGATTATGTTGTCCAGTGAGAGGAGAAGATGCAAATAAAGCTGACTGAATATAAGACACTACAAAGATCTGTGTGTTGATAACTTTGAAATGAGCCTGTCAGTTGCTATCTTAAGATTCAAAGACTCTACTCCTATCAATGTGGCTGTGTTATCTATGGGATCTCTTATGACATCAGGGGGGAAAAAACATTATAGTAGTTGCCCCTTAACCTCAGGGGATACGTTCCAAAACCCCCAGTGGATGACTAAAACCCCAGATTGTACCAAACACTACATATATTATGTTTTTTCTATACATACATGCCTATGATAAACTTTAATTTATAAATTAGGCTCCGTAAAGAGAATAGCAACAGCAACTAATAATAAAATCGCACTATTTTAACAGTATTATTAGCGATACTTGAGCACAAGCACTGTGATACCTTGAAAATTGACCTGACCACCAAGATGGCTACTAAGTCACTAACACAGGGAGCATATGTACCGTAACACAGGAACACAGTACAAAGGGATGATTCACGTCCCCGGTGGGAAGGAGCCGGATGACATGAGGCTTCATCATGCTACTCAGAAGAGTGCCCAATTTTAAACTTACAAATTGTTTAGTTCTGGAATTTTCCATTTAATATTTTTGAATCATGGTTGACTGAAGATCACTGAAACCATGGAAAGGGCAACCACAGATAAGGGGGGACAACTGCACACTATACAACTCATAGATAGATTACGTGGCTTGGAGTTGTGCATCTCACGTTGTCATGGGAAACCTGATCAGATCCGCATGTGCCATTTACACAGGACACATACACAACACTCAAAGCCAACAGGTGGCTGTGCTTCAGGAAAAAACTCAGCGGATCTGGGAGTCCATTGGGTTAGCACCACTCTAATTCACAGAGAATTTTTGAATCTGAAAAATGATTGAGGTGCAATGGATATTGCTGAATATTCCAATAAATAACCATCAGGGCCAACATGTATTGAGTGCTTACTTAATGGCAGATCCTCACATATAATGAATTCATTTAATCCTGACAGTAATCCTGTGAAGCAAGCATCGTTACTTTTCTAATGTACAGATGAGAAAGCTGGAACATAGCTGGTAAGTGGCAGTGAAGATTAGCCTCCAGGAAGCATAACCCAGAGTCTATGAATTTAACAAAAAAGATACTCTCTTGTCTCTCTTCTCATGAAAAGAACAAAGATTCACTTAAGGTCAATTACAGGCTCTGTCAGTGATTCCTGGTCTACTTAACTCAGCCGCCTTTTAAAGCTCAGAGGAAACCATGATTCCTTAGGCTTCATTTGCTCCATTTCCTTTCACTTGCCTTCCTAGTATCGTGCACTTCTACCAGCATAACCCAAATCATAATTTTTGGAAATTACTCATTGAATTAACTCTCCTCCCCAATAGAATTCTTTGAGAGAGCAGAGACTATGTTTGTGTTGCTCACCAGTGCGGTCTCAGTAGGCACATGATAAATCGTTATGGAAGGAATCAATAAATAAGCACATCATAGCTGTCCTTGATCATGGAGGATGATAGAGAAAATATGCCCTGCATGATACAAAGCATGCCACATGTGCAAAAACATTGTGTGATACAAAGAGCTAACCAGAGAGCAGGATCACCAGTGGAAATCAGGCAGGACATCTGCTGGTGGTTCTTGATATACAGAAGAGGCTGATTCCCAAACAAAAAGCTCCGGACATGACCCACTCTCTTTCAGGTCCATTCATTCAGCCAGGCTCTCTACCTTTATGAGGTGCTCACATGATGCTGCTCGTGGAGGGATATGATATAAAATAGAAATAATCATGACCAGACTGACAAACCCTGGATGTGAACCCTTGAAGGAAAAAATGGCAAAGAAGCTAGTTCACTCACACCCACTTTAAAGCTAACTCCAATCTGTCCAGGCATTTTGTTGTTCAAAGCACTTTACACAAAAGAAGCAAACAGTCTCCCAAAACTTTGTTGATTTAGTATAAATATGTAAGACTTATCTCTATGTTATCCTGGGCGTCTAATGACAATAGCTTATCATTATTAACTTGACCTTATTCATTTGATTTGAGACCTTAGCCTTGTGTTCTAGTTCCAGTTTGGTTTGTTTATTCATTTTATACATTTTTACCAAAGGCTTATTGTATGTCAAATGCTGTGCTAGTCACTGGGGTACCCTGGTGATCAACACAGATGCAGTCTGACCTCACAGTGTAGACAAATGTAAACAGATGTGTTTATAGGCAATTGCAAAAATAGCAAGGGCCTATGGATCATGCATGAATTTCAAGTTCTTTTTTTAATCCCTTAAATAGTAAGCAAAACTGGATATATGTGCTTCTATGCCTTTCTTATTGTTTTCAGCAAATTCTTATTCATCTCCAGTCTAATGGTTGAGGTGAGACAAAACTATTAATACATGCAAAAGATACAAGAGGGGAAGCCAGGATGGCTCTGCGGGTTAAGTTCTTGCTTTGCAGCCCTGGGGACCAAGGATTGAATCCCGGCCCCGGCCCGTGTAGATTCATATACTGAACTGGGGTGTGCTTCCCATATGGGAGGCCCCCAGTTTGGTTCTCATCCCTCCAGTTCAGCCCCTGGCTTGAGGGGGCATGCCTCCCATGTGGGAGGCCCCCAGCCCAGTTCCTGCCCTGCATGGCCCCGCCCACCTGTGTGGAATGAAACCTTGTTGAAAACTGATGACTACAACTATGGAGACTGCTCTGGGCCCTTCCCCTTTTCTCTGTCTCTCTGTGTCTCTGTCAAAAAACAAAACAAAACAATAAAATAAATCTTTAAAAAAATTCTTAAAAAAAAGATACAAGAGCATATACAAGGGCTGTCTGGAAAGTAGACAACCACGTAACCATTCTTGTCATATTGACAAGGGCTGGGGGTTTTCTGGACAGCCTCATATAAGCAAAGCATCAACAAATCACCCAGTTCAACTATTTTGAACACGATGTACTATCTAATTGGGGCCAGGTAGGGGCAGCTTGAATTAGTCATCAAAAGATCTTGCTTAGAAATTCTGTGTAGAGACTATTCAAAGAGAACAAAAAGGCAGGTGTTGTAGACTGTATTATTGTTCCCTATCATCTGTCCTCCCTCCCTGTGATATGATTATACTTCCCCACACCCCTAACATCAGGCTTGGCCAAGCGGTTCGTTTTGCCCCTAATGCAATGTGTATGGAAGTATTACATGCCTTATCCAAGCACCAGCTTTAAGAGCTTTCCAGTAGTTACGAATTCACTGCTCTTGTCCCTTGGACACGTAACAGGCCATCCCAGGCAGGGGCTCATCCTCCAACTTAGGAACCAGAATAAAGAAGACATGGAGCAGAGCCGACCAGTGAATAATACGTAAGATGAACAGGAAATAAACTGTGACTGTAAGCCACTGAGATCGTGGGGTTGTTTGTTACTTCACATAACTGAGCAAGAATAGACGAGGACACCACGTTTCAGAGTCACCAAGTAGGATTCAGAGCCTTGAAAGCCGGTGCAGCACAAACATAGACTAGGAACTTCTTAAAGCAAAACAAGAAATTAAGCATGTGAAAAAGTTTATGGTCAAGCAGGCAGTCAGTGAAGATAAAGATGCTTCAAATAATCATGAACAAGCTTGATGCAATCTCTGTTTGTAGTATACTGAACCCAAGAACAGAAAAATATGCATTCTTTACAAACCCTGTGGAATAATATTTTTTTAATGACTTGTGTACTAATCATGAAATAATCTCAAGAAATTCCAAAAAAGGTTGCATGCACAATCTCTGACTACAATGCAATTAATTTAGAAATCAAAAAAATTAAAAAAAAATTAAAATCACACATTTGGAAATCAAAAAGACACTTCTAAATAGTTCATGAAACAAAGAAATCATAGTAAAAATTAGAAAATACTTAGAACTGAACAATAATACCACTTGTCAAAATTAGTGAGATATGGCAAAGGAGCAAAGGGAGTATTTAGAGGAACATTTATAATAGCCTGTCAGGCATGTCCAACCTGCAGCCCAGGACAGTTTTAAATAAGACCCAATACAAATTCCTAAAACCCTATGAGATCTTTTTTGACTTTTTTTTTTTAGCTCATCAACTATTGTTAGTTAGTGGATTTTTTGTGTGGCCCAAGACAATCTTCTTCCAATGTGGCCTCATGGAAGCCAAAAAGATTGGACCCCGCTGTCCTAAATGCATAGACTATAAAAGAATAAAGCCTAAAAAATAATTAGCTAAGCATCCAATTTTAGAAGTTAGTGAATAAAAAAAAAAAAGGAAACACAAAGACAGTATAAATATAATAGTAATGAGGATTTACAGTAACAACAACAAAAAAGTTACTTAGAAATTACTCTAATAAAAGACATGTGAAACCTCTATGGAGAACATTATAAATCTAATATTAAAAACATTTTAGAAGACTGTTAAATTAATTAAGCAAAGAGAACATAAGACTGAGGATTAGATTGAGGTGGCTCTAAGGCCCTAGTAGCCTAGGTAAGCAACCCAAAACCTTAGGTTAAGAAATCAATGTCGGGGAAGCTGGGATGGCTCAGTGGGTTAAGCGCTCACTTTGCAGAGTTGGGGACCAAGGATCGAATCCCGGCCCCGGCCCGTGCAGAACCGTATGCTGAACTGGGAGCTCCCCCAGTTCAGTTCTCTCTCTGTCTTTGTATCTCTCTCTCCTCTCTCTCTCTCTGTCAAAATAAATAAATAAATAAATAAATAAATAAATAAAAATAAAATTTCATGAACCAAATTACAATTCTTAAAAAAAAAAATGAAATCAATGCCTCAAAGTTAAGAAACTGAAACCCAAGGACAATCAATCACAGCTCTCCCAAACAATGCAATCCCTGAAGCTATAGCTAATCAGCTGATATCCTTGCTTTACTTCTGCCTTTTCTACAAAAGGCTTCCCCCAAGCTCTTGTCATAGAGCTTCACTAACGACTTCCATTTGGGTATTGCCCACTTCAAATTGATATTTGCTTGAACAAACTCTTAAGAATTGTAACCTACCTCCATTTATCTTTTAACAAGACCAAATAGGCGGAGATATATAATCATATATAATGGATAATGTGTGTATATGTGCATGTGTGTGTGTATAATCTAGTAAGCTAATTCTATACATTACATGAAAACATAAAAATGGAAAACAAGCTAGAAATACTTGCCCTATCAGATAGCAACTAGACAAACTGACCAATGAAACAGAATAAACAACCCTGAATCAGACTCTAACATGATGGAAAGTGGATTTGTTACAGAGCAATTATCTATGGCTCTGTCACAAACTACTCCAAAACTTCATGCCTTAAAACAGCAACTGTTTTATGATTTCTTACAATTTTGTGGATTGACTGGCCAGTTCATGTGTTGGTCTCACCTTGACTCAGTCACTCACGTGCGTTCGACTAGTCACTGGGCCTGGCTGGAAATCCAAACAGGCTGCTCTCATATGACAGAGGCTTTGGTGCTGACTGTTGGCTGAGGTTCAAGTCTCTTCCAGGGGGGACATCCCTCTATTAAAACTAGCATCTAGACCAGCTCAGGGGAAGCCGGGATGGCTCAGTGGGTTGAGCACTCACTTTGAAGCACCGGGGACCAGGGATCGAATCCCGGCCCCGGCCTGTGTGGAACCATATGCTGAACTGGGAGCTCCCCCAGTTTAGTTCTCTCTCTCTCTCTCTCTCTCTCTCTCTCTCTCTCTCTCTCTCTCTCTGTCAAAAATAAATAAATAAATAAAAATATATTTTAGACCAGCTCAGATTCAATGGGGGGAAAAGAGACCCCAGCTCATGATGAATGGAGTGGCATACGTATAAAGAGGGAAGCACTGATCACAGCCATCTCTAGAGATTATCTAACACAGTGGAATTATAGACTAATGATAAATGGAGGGCCTATATGATATGTTATCCATATTGAAAAAACATGTAATTTGACCACTACCTCATATATACATGAAAATAAACACCAGATGGATTAAAGGCTTAAATGTTAAAAATAAAATTATAAAACTTTTAGAAAACAAACAAGAGACTATATTTAAGACCTTGGAAGAGGAAAGAATTTCTGAATCAAGGCACAAGCCATAAAAGAAAAAGATAGATTAAACACAAACACGTTAAAATGCAGAATTTCTGTTCATCAAAGCACTGTAAGAAGAATGAGAAGACACACTTCATACTGGGAAAAGGTCTTAGAAACATATACAACTGACATTTTTTTTCAATCAAAGCTTCATAAAAATTTAACCCAAGGCAGAATAGTAGAGATTAGATTATATCATAATTCTAATCTTTGTAAAACTGCTTTGTGTTCTAGGATTCATAGCATTAAATAAAATAACCTCTAAAACAGTATTTGGCTTTTAGTCATTTAATTCCAGTTAGGCCATGAATCTTCCATTGTGTTTTCTGAAAGTATAATAATTAGTATGCAGCCTAATGAAGCAGAATTACTGACTGTAAACAGAAAGATAACAGGCCACTATCATCATATTTCTTCAAGCGAAGACAAACGACAAGGCAGGCGAGGGGCTTTGGAATTGCCTTGTCATGTGCTTATACAAGATGTTCAAACAAGATTAAATAGCAGCGATTACAGTCTTAAAAGGCTGCTTGAACAAAAGAAAGCCTTTAATGCAGTACTTTGTAGATTAAAATACCAGTAGAGCCAGGCTGACTAACCACCAAAGGTTGCCTGCAGAGAAAGTGGTTCATATGCAAGAACCTGCTGAAGAAACCAAAAGCAATGCTCCTTAAGAGAGTAAGTCTTTCTTATCTGTAAGGATGCTCTTATCATTTTTTTGGTCAGGAAGACACTAAAATTGATGTGCATGCCCCAAAACCGAACTGCAGATGGAAATGCTGGGAGTTGTGTTACCTTGGAAGCCAGTTAAATCAGTCCTTGTCGCATTTCTGGACCCAAGATTTAAGAACATTTTTTTGTTTCAAGTTGACGGTGTCAGGGTCCCATGAGGCAGCAAGATGTTGAAATGTTAGGAATAAAAACATGGAAGTGATGGCAATAATTTTGTCTGCTTCAGAAAAGAGCATCTTCTTCAAATAGTGCACAGAGCTTGTACTGGTAAGAATTTGCCTCAAAAAAATTGTTATCCTCACTCTTAAACGAGCCTGAGTACAGGGAGGGGTATCATTAAGGCCATTTTCCCAATAATCTACCACATTTTTGTCAGCTAGAAATTCATTCTGTGGCGGTAATACTCAGTTTGGGGCCCGGTTATAAGCCTTGGCCCTTGGGTATTTGGCTGAAATGTGTATTTGGTGCACCACTACCAACAAGGATTTTGTATCTTTTGGATAAACTAAAAAGCTGTGGCTAATTGGCCCGTGTATTAGATATAAGTTGCTTAAGCCATAACATTCAGATGTTTAAAAAACAAACAGATATCAAGCATATTTCTCAATAGCCAAACTTTGTTTTTAGCTGAGCACTTCCACTCTATTTGAGGGCTGAAACCTTAGTCTAGAAGTTGTCAGTTTTTTGACTTGGTTCATGATTTTCTCAGTCAACCTAGGTTTAAACTCAGTTGATTCTGAAATTTTCCCTCTTCTTTATTCCCTCTACACCGGGACTGATGGAAATTCGCGGCAGTTTGGAAGCAAGGCAGGGAAACGTCTGGTTAGCAGCTGTCCTTAGCCCTGCACTGGCACTGTCTGAAAGGGTGAATCTCAGGTGAATCTGGGGCATGAACTTTCTTCCAGGCTGCTTCTACTGCGGCAGTCATGTCCCAAGTGGCATCATCTATGCTGCTTTCTACCCCTCTCACTAGAAGCAAGAAATTTCAACCCCTGTCACTGGAAGCAAGACATTTCCTGTAAGCGCAACTCTCAGCTCATTTCTAAGCCTTTCATGGAGACTCTGGAAATTACTTGTTCTCCCTCACAAACTTTCCCAAGTTAATTTGTCTGTTCTATCATTGTCAGGCTCTTTGGTAAGGATCAGGGTTGTCCCATGATTAGAGGGACTAATATGTCTTTCTGTACAACCAGACTACCAGATGGTATCATACAATGAAAGCAACATGTACAAACATTTATTGGCAAGCAGGCACACACCAAAAAAGTATACAATCACTGTGTTTTCAGTGTCGTCCCTGCTCACTGTCCTTATAGACCCTGGCAAGTATCTTGCATGAAAGGTTTGTGCAAAGTCAAAACGTAACAATATTCTAACTCTGGAAGCTTCTCAAGCAGACCCCTGCAATAAAAATCGAATGTAAGTCACAAATGTAATTTTAAATTTTCCAGTAGGCAAAAAGTGAAGTTAATGTTGGTTGGTTGGTTTTAACTTTTATATTGCACGAAAAATAAGCCCATAGGCACTGAAAACCTCACAGAACAAATGTATGGCTTAATGAGTTATTACAAAGTGAGCACCTGTGTAACTACTATCCAACGTAAGAAATAGGACTTTGCTAGCTTCCTCAGAAGGCTTTTCACATGTCCTGGCCCAATGCCAACCCAATCCTGCCTTCTATGTGTTACCAGTCTCTCGAATTGTTTGTTTTTTGTTTTTGGTTTCTAGACATAATTTTCAGAACAGTTTTAGATTTATAGGAAAAAATAAGTAGATAGTACAAAGAGTTCCCATATGCTTCCACAGATACCCAGTTTCCCCTGTTTATAACATCTTACATAGCAGGATATATTCATTACAAATAATAAGCCAGTATTGAGACAATATTATCAACTCCAAAATGTCTTCAGATTTCCTTAGTGTTTACCTAATGTCCTTTACCTTCTCCAGAATCCCATCCAGGATGCCACATTACATTTAGTTATGATGTCTTCTTGGGCTCCCCTTGGCTGTGACAATTTCTCCGCCTTTTCTTGTTTTTGATGACCTTGAGAGTTTTGAGGATTGCTCGTCAGGTATGTTGTAGGATGCTCCTCTGCTAGAATTTGCCTGACATTTTTCTCATGATTAGATTGGGATTATAGGGATTTGTGAGGAAGATCATAGAGGTAAAGTGCCACTTTTATCACATTATATCAAGAATACATAGTATCAGCATGATTTATGACTATTGATGTTGACTTTGATCACCTGGGCTGAAGGTAAAATTAATTCTAATAATATATTCTATTTGATCCAATACACCCAAAGTATTATTATTATTTCAACATGCAATCCATATACAAATTATTAGTGGGATATTTTACATTCTTTTTCATACTAAGACATTAGAGTCTGGTGTGTTCTACACTTACACACATCTCAGTGTGGATTAGGCACTTTTCCAGGGCTAATTACTGCACATGCCAGTGGTGACCCTACTGGACAGTGCAGTTCTAAGAGGGTTCCAGGCAGGAAATGGGGCATGAACTCCCTCTTCTTGAAAATCCCCAAATATATCTAGGGGTTTGATCACACCTTCCCCCATATGTTCTGAGCTAATCTCAGAGATCCTAGCAGAGGTTAATATTTCTAGTTTCTTACCAAAGTTTCTTTTTCTGCATGTACCCCGCCCGGCCCAGCCCCCCTACACCGCTACCCCACAAAAACACACGAACTTCCCACAGCCTCCTCCGCATGCCCCTGGGCTGTTTGCATAATTGGGGGAGGGGGCAGGGGACACAAGTAGCTCAGCAGAAATCATTGAAATCTCTTAACCTTGCTCCTGAAATCCTCTTTGGGTGTTTGGTTTATTTGGTTTTTATCTACCTGTTTGCTTTGTTCTTTCCTAAAACCCAGGAATTTGAAAGCTCTGTTCCATCTGCCCTGTTGAGCCTCCTTGTCTTTGGGGCAATTGAAGTGGTAAAGTCTGGTGGAGGGATTGAACCACCTGGACATAATGGAGAAATTCAAAGGATATTTTGGAGGGATTGAGGAAAGAGAACACTGACGTGAATGCTTCACAGTATCACCTTGCCACAATTAATAACGTGTAAAATTATAGTCCTTTAAAAACTATCATGACAGCAGCAACATATCGTTGGCTCTCGTGGGGTCTAAAGTGGGCCGTATACAGAGTATACATCATTATCTTTCAGGAACAGTCATTTGTAGCTGATGCACACTACTCCCCCTGGATAGTCTTGTATTTTTCTCATTTGTGAAAGTCAATATTTGACTTCAAATTTCCAATTGTTTCATGTTTTAAAAGTTCTAAAATGTTATTAAAGTCTATTTCAATCAAAACAGTTTTCTCAACAGTTAAGTTTTCTGGCGAATTCCCCAAGCCTATTTGATTCATGTTGTAGCTGAAATAAATTACACTTGAACTAAAAATTATAGGAAGCAACACTGTTAAATTATTTAAGAGAGCTCTCAGCATGGAAAGCTACAACAGTGTGCTTCTTATACATAAATGGTCCCGTAGCAAAAGCTAATCCAACCAAATTGACCTCCTGGTCTCAGAAGCTCTCCTTCCCTCTCCATGCTCCCAATTTTCTCCATCTGAAGTCTTGGGATTTCATTTAGCATGGAACTTTAAGCCTCTTTTTTTTCTTTTCACCAATCTTGCTACTAGTAAAAGCTCTTAAGGAAAAAATGAAGATACTGTTTTTTAGCTTGTCTCCATGGAGAAAGAGAAGTGGAAGGTTAGTGATATGTACAGAAAAGATTATTTTTAAACTTATATTCAATTTTTTAAATGATAAAATTTAAAGCCCACTTTTCTTTCAGCCTTTAATTTAAGATACAAATTGTATTATTCTATTAATAAGTCTAGTGCATTTTAATAAGGGGGCTTTGATTAATAGTCTCAAGTTGAACAAACTAAACTCCCTTCAACCAGTTATGTTTACAAGCCTAATTTAATTTCTCATAAACATTTTAAACTGCATTAATAAATTTGAGATATTCAGTTTTCTTTTTTTAAGCACATTAATCACCTACCCTGACAAGCAAAACATTTTTAAGTACTTACAGAATAAATTAAATTTATAAATATAATGAATCCCTTAAACATTCCAATATTATACTGCTTACAAACTATAAAATCCTTACACCTTTCAGCAGTAAGTTATAAATCTAAAGTCAATTACTCCATTACACATTTCAAGTTGCAATCAGAAGGCTAATCTCTCAGATTTTCTCATACATCTAATTATTTTAAACAGTATAAATAGTCTGAATACCAAATACACACAGATTGTTGTTCCTAAATTTAATACAAAACTGTTAATACTGTGGATTTGGTCTCTTGACTTTTCTATATTTAATTGTAAATCTTTCCAAGCCTAAAATACATGCACATACTATGACTAAAGGGAACAGTTATATCTTCTCAAAATGAGTTGACGTTCCCATCCCAAGCAAGTTGCACTGATTTCTTGCCAGAGATTTTTGGCCCAAGGCAGGATCTGAATTCCAGGGTTATTTTTCCAATACTAAAAATAGATGCATTCGACTTTTAAGAACATAGTCACTTATTCCAGCGGGGGACTTTAAGTCTAAACTGTTTCCAATGAAAATGGTTGCTTTTGCTGAACCCAGATTCTGGATTTAAGTTACACCCTTTACCTAGTTCTTTGCTCCTATTTGAGTCCACTACCCACCGCATCCCTCATGTTGCTTTACCACTTTAGGTGGATTCAACTAGCTTTTTAGTGCTTGATTGAATCGGGCATTGTTTTTCATTGTTTTGTC
>PVKE010017398.1:0-30807 GCA_004027555.1 Craseonycteris thonglongyai
AGAGATATTCCAAAGCCGCCTTTGGCATCAAAATTCAAAGGACCACAGGGCAAAGACAGGGGACAGCTAGCAGAACAGGTTTCCTTCCCCTTATCCTTAGCAGGTTACTTTTTTGAATTGATCTATTGTCCAGGTTGTTTTGAGACATGAAATGGGAAGACCCAAGGAGGCATTTTAATGTGGGGCAAGGACCACATGTGAGCTGTGGCTCCAGAAAGAAGAAACACTTAATTTGTGTAGGCAGGGAAGACATGATTTGAAAGAGCGATCATCCATCCAAGAAGTTGGATTTACTATTTGAGCTCATCCCTTTCAAATGTCCAGTTCCGGGAGAAAAAGAAAAAAGTGTCACAAAAGATTTTATAAGCATAAGAATCAATGACAAAATCACTTCAGACACAGGCAAAAGCTAAAGGGGAAGGAAGAAGCATGAATATATGCAGCTCGGGACCACAACCTTATTTAATTTTCCTCCTTCAGAATGTCCACGAGAGCCTGCAGCAGCCTGTCGTCCCTGTGCTTGTAGGGTTTCGTGTTATAGAAAACATCGACATAGTCGTTATACAGACTGTCCTCAGCGTCTTTAAGCTGGGACGGTTTGTTCAGCTTTTCCAGGGCTTTGTAGAAGTTTTCGTAAGGGATGTTGAGCTTTGGACCTGGAGATTCCTTTGGTGGTTGCTTTGGTGGTGAGTTTTTGATGAACGCACTTTGTAGGAGACGAAGCATGGCCTCGGATGGGGCTCCCTCCGTGAACTCGTTCCTTCTGCTTTCCACACTGCCCTCGCTGAGGCTTTGTGGAGTGAGGGGATTCTCATTCAGGTGCTCTTCTGGGAGCTGACCCTAAAACACAGAATGCCACCAACAAAAAGAGGAAAGCTTGTTATTTAGTGCCAGGTAGGCAAGCTGCAGCACCGCCTACTGCCTGGAGAGGTAGTTTGGGTAGCGGAGAGAGCATTAGGCTTGGAGTCACACTAACTCAGGTTTCAGTCCTCAGTTTTCCATTTACTGATGTATCCTTGGCACTTTTTTCATTTCCCTAACTTCACCTACAAAGTGGGAATAAGAATACCTTTATTTCTGGTGGTTTTGAAGACTAAATGAAATTCTGTATATGTAAGTACTCATACCTATTGGTCTCCTTCACTAAGATGAATTCAGTAGAATTTAGGATAGGAAATTTAATAATTTTGAATTCATTAATCTTAATATGTAAATATGGATGAAAGAATCAATGAATAAAACAGTAGGGTTTTATCCTATGGGAAATAAATGATTTATCACTCCCAATCCCTTTCTTCCCCATCCCTGTTTGATTCGCTCCCTGCCTCAAAGTTAGGGGTAGCTTTGCTCACTACCTGGTCTATTATAACTCAAAACAGAGCATGCCAAGGAGAACCCAGCCACACAGACCTCCCTCACATCCACCATCTTCTCCACCCCTCTCCTGTCGTTCTGCACAGTGTTGTAGGATGTGTACACACGAGGCTGCTTCATGTGTTCTGGTTGAGAAGAGGTCCCATGCAAAATCAGCTTCCAGCTGACGATTCTTCCTTCGTTTTGCATTCTTCCAGACTGATGAATAAGCATACATGATTTTAGTGTGTGTTCTGAGACACTTAAAACAAGCTCCTTCAAATATCTAAAGAGGATTTCATAGTTAAAATCTCATTTAAAAATTCTGTGCATTCCACATGTGGAGCTTTGTGCACAAAGAAGTAAAATTACTGGATTCACTCTTTCTATGGAAATCAACAGTTTGCAGGCTCAAGGATTTAAACACTGATTAATTTTAAAAACCTCTATATGAACCTCCTTTTCTATATTGAGTGTGTTCTTGAAAAGTTGACTAACTTCCATAAATAGAATTATATTTACCAATTATCAACTTGTACAAACATTCCATTGGAGCATTATAAATAGCCTTTAACATTTAATCAACCCTTAAAAACTGTACATTTATAGGAAGAGTAATACTTTTCAGAGGCTCAGTAACTCCATTAAAATGTGCTGAAATCTAAGATATTTGAAAGTGTAGAGTCAAACTTTGTACACTTGATATAAAATAGTTCTAGCTTGGTAAGCAAATATTCTTAGTTTCCTAATGATGACATTGAGTTAGAGTGGAGGCCAAGTTCAAGGACAGAATCACCTACTAAGACCATTTTCTTATTCTCCCGATGAGAGCAGGAAATTTTACAACTTCCATTTCTAAATTAAAATTTTAGCTTTCTTTGGGAGAAAGTTATTCTCAGAGAAAAAGGTAATTCTAGAATTTGTATGAAAATACTTGACATCTTCAGGAATTTAAAATCATTTTTTAAAAAAGTTATCTAGACATTGAAATCTGGTGCTGCTGATATTTATAACCAAAACACCATTTATATGCTGACCTATAGAAAATGCTGGAGAAATTATGCTAAAAATAAATAATTCAGCTGTATTTAGCTTTTTGCTCAGACACTCCTTGCTTTATTTTTGTGACTGTATGTTACAATTAGAGAAAGATATCAGAGTGTTAGTAAACAAAGTGAAAGAGAAATGCTTTTCAGTTTGTTTCATAAGTGCAACAAAACAGAACAGTCATATTAAATAAGACATCTTGTCTAACAAGTAAGCTACTTCTAAATAGGGGTAAATATTTGTAAGAGTTCTTTCATGTGACCCCAAGAGAGGGTCATAGCAAAACTGTGTATATGTGAATACAGCTCATTCTAGTGGCTCTGAGTAAGTCATTTAGCTGGTTACGTTCTGAGATGGAAACACTTGGATTTGTCTCTGTTTGTCACACTGTATATCAGAACACAGTATATTCTCTTCCTTCTGTTGTGGCCAGTGTCTATTTTTTATTTATTTTTTTCAATCTATGAAACCAAGAGAGCAGGACTAGAGACACTACCCCTTTTCCTCACTTTAGTTAAGGAGTGCTCAAAGTTCCTTAGGGTCTTGATTAATGATGACACCAACCTTAAAACTCTTCAGAGTATTCAAAGTGAGCTTTGTGCTCATGTAGCATTTTGTTCATACTTACCATGTCTGTAATTTGCAAAGTCCAGGTGCCTACTGGATTCTCTCCCCACGTGTGAACAGACATGAAGTCCCAATTTTTAAAGCCATTGGGAGATGTATCACGCTCTCTTTCAGCCAATAGAACAGTGCTGGTTCCTATTTTCATGCAACAAACACAAGTTAAAGAATGTTCTAGCAGTTATGATAGTAGGACACACTTTATCATCTGATAACTGAAAATGATAGCTGTGAGAGATTAGACCTCCAAATTTTCCATTTGAGCATAAGACCAAGATAGAGACATTCACAATAAAAAAAAAATGTTTTTATTCACAGTACTTCACATTTTGCTAGTCATATAAGTTCTCAATACATACTGTGGAAAAATAATGAATGTATTGATCATTGATTAAAGTTTATTTGAATAAGACTAACTTGGATAACTACATTTACAAAATACATTAATGAAGAAAGTCAAAGACTTAAAATACATTTTAATGGAACTATCATTTTGAAATTTAAGAGGAAACTTTGAAAGTTTAATAGGTGCCCAAGTCTATAATTTAGTGTAGACATAAAAAATTAAGCTATGTTAAGTTAAAAATCTCTTATCATAAAAAAAGCAGTAGTAGGAGTAACTCTAAATTTTTAAATTCAAGGTCTCTATAGTAATATTTCTTTCAAAGTGAATGGGTCAAATGAACTGTAGAGCTATTGATGAGAAAGCATTCCACCAATACTTCAGGCCACTTCCAAGATATGTAGAAAGCATAAGACCAATAAACCTTTAGTAAGTTCATATCCTGGAAGGTGATTATAGAGATAGCACATCTTTACTCCTACATCACTCTGATTTTAGTCAGCGATTGAAGCCTACTCCAATATAAGAGAGTACTGGGACAGATTCTCCTGGTTGGATTATGGTATGTGTTCACAAGCTCTTTCCCATCCAAGATCTCATCTTGAATTAGTCCCCTTTCAGAAAAGAGCAAATGTCCGTATATCTTATATGGCCTTAATCATATCATTATGGAAAATTTGTTAGTCTTCTCAACCCTCTCTCCTGGATAAGAATTCTCAGTTTTTCAATTGATTCTTTGGATGTGTCTGATTAATGTCAGCTTTATTAGTTAATTATCAGAGTAAGTTCCACTAATGGGCTACCTGAGGGAAAAGAATGATAGATAAGTAAGCTGGGAAAATGAACACGATTTGAAAATATGTCACTCCAGAAAGGTTTATTAATTGATATTATTTGAATATCCTTCATTCTGTGATTATCCAAGGACCAGAATGAGCAGGACAAAGTTCTGATTTAAAAAAATAATAGTAAGAAGAACCATATATGTTTTTTGAGACCTAAAAATAGTTATTGGGAAATTTAGTCCTATAAGTAAACAAAAACATGAATTGATCTGAAATAATTCAACTAACATTTACATTTTTAAGCAAATGGTTTAGAAGAAATTTTTGAAGTTTAAAAGCAATTTACCAGCAGCAGAAGTGAGCGTTACATGCAGGTCTCCTCTTCGGGAATATTCAATTGTTGCTTCAAACTGTACATGTTCCAGGGACTTGATAGCGTTTTCCTGTCCCTCACAAGCTCTTGTTGGAATTTCAATGATAACTTCCCCATTTGCTTTCAGGGCCCTAAATATATGAAAGAATCATCAGTGAAGAAAGTGTATCTCTTCTTCCTCGCATTTTATGCAAATATGTACACATCATTCTTAACTAGATACTCGACTACACTTGTTTCCCCCATTTATAAGTAGGACCAAATTTAAGATGAGCTATAAATGATTTTTAATGCATAGAAAATGGTAAGGTTTTTACAGAAATGGACAATTTTTTTTACAGTTTTTATGAATTCACAAAAGACCAAATAGGCAAATCAATCCTGAGAAAGAACAAACCTGGAGGCATCATACTTTCTGATTGCAAACTATATTAGAAAGATACAGTAATCAAAACAGTATGATACCAGCATAAAGATAGACAAAGAGACCAATGGAATAGAATAGAGAACCCAGGCAAGTGTTCTTACCACAATAAAATAAAAAGAAAATAGTAAAGAACACAGATACTTGAATATAATGCTATTTGCTATGAAATCAAATTCAGGCAGGTTTGCCTGGGACCCATCAAAAAGTGTTTTTTTACTGCAATAGACCCTCTTAAGAAAACCTTCTGAAGAAATGATTTTATCTTCCTAATGCATGCCCCCAAGCCTCCCACTCTTAGGAATACTATATGAATGGGTCTTCAGTATAATCATGTTTGCCATGATAGAATCAATGAAATGGTCAACAAATTCTGCTTCTGTTGCCAGACATGGTCAATGTAAAAGCAGTATGATAAGGAATCTTTCATGGAAAAAGTCATGAATCACATAGCACTGTGGCATGAAGTGAGGCTCTTGGGGAAATAGGTTGTGGATAATACTGGTTGGCAAGTAGTATATTTCATCAATGCATTTTTTTTTTTTTACACTTTAACATCTTTGAATTTGAGGTGATTCTTAAAGTTGATGATTGATAGTTTAATTAGCAATGATTTTTCTTAGTGGTATATAAAACAGTGGTACAGCTTAAAATTAATGCTAAATGGTAGGTAGGCTATGAGAGGAAAAATGCAAATATGCTAATATTATTTGCAGACCTTTGATCTTTCAATGATTAACTGTGGATGCACAGGGAATAGGGCAAATGCTATCTCCATCTATTTCAGAAGTGACAAACATCATACCAAATAGTGCCATGGGCATAATTTGTTCATAATTCCTGAGACCTCACCTAGGCTCAAATTCATTGTCTTTCACAACACACTCTTTCTTCTCAGGCACACTGCTCCAGGTTCTTGGATCAGCTAAATCCACCAGAGCTTTGGCATTTAGCAACCCGAATCCAAATCGACTGTTCACCATCAAGCCTGCTCCATTCTTTTTCCATCCAGGGTTATTGGCCAAAGGGTCATACTCGGAGGTCCAGACGACCAAGTGCTGCATATCTCGCCAGGTGAGATTTGGACTGGGGAGAAAGTGACCAAAATACTTTCAGGGACAGAATAAAGTTTCCTTACAAAACCAAGTGCTAAAAGCAAGCATCTCTATTCAGAGATTATGAAGTAGCTTTTATGATTGTACTCACATAATTCTAGCATATATTACTGTTGGTATGCCTTTTATTCAAAATTCAAAATACAATGCTGATAACTTCTCCCTACACCATGTAAGTTGAGCTCTTAAGTAAAACTTTGTCTTCAGGTTTGAAGAAATGTAGAACTTGGTCCATGATTTCTACTTAATTACTGAAATTTAACTGGAGCAAAATTAGAAGTGACAGCACATTCTTTGTGTCTTCCAGTCTTCTGCTGTCCGTTAACAGCCTTGGCACTTTCAGCATTATGAACCCACAGGTAAGGTCCTGATTTCCTTCTTAAGATTCAGATTTTAAAGACAAGGTTTGGCCACCTACGCAAATACTTTTTGCTTCTTTTTTTTTTATATGCACATTATAAAAATGTCAAGAAACGCTTAGCTACTTGAGGTTATTCTTGCAAGGCACTATTCAAGGAAGTGGTACTTGTTCTTCAGAAGCTTACAATCCAGTAAAAGAACTAAGCATTTTTATAACTGTTATATAATGTATCTACTGAATGCTGTGTTCATGACAAAATGTGTTGTAGGAGTCTAGAGGAGAGAGAATTCTTTTGGGATGGGATGAGCTAGAGGGCTTTGCTGAGAGGAAATAATTGAACAGAACTTTGAAGAGTGAGTAGAAATGTCAAGAAGTAGAGTGAGAGAAAAGAGGGTGAGGCAATGGAGAAGCACCTGTAAGGGGGAAAAGTATAGGCTGTGGCCAAGGTACAGGGCATAGTGTGGTTTGCTGGAGCAGGGAAAAGGGGATGAGCAGTAATGAGCCAGATGGGGAGGGCCAGGGAAAGGAGCTTACACTTTATCCTTTGGGCAGCGGGGAATCATCGAGGACGGACGTTTGAGCAAGGAAATGGTGCTGTCAGAAATAGTCATAGAATTAATTTATCAATATAAAGATAAATCAAAGATGCATGGGATTGTTGGGTCTGCTCTAATTCTGATGACTCCTTTCCTGGTCACTCTATCTAAAATGTCACTTCTTCCCACATACTCCTGAGCTTTCTTATCCTGCTATACCTTTTTTTTTTTTTTTTTTTTAATAGCATTTGTCAACTTCTAACGTACTGGGCAACTTGTTTGTTTTGTATTACATATTATTAATGTCTATCTCCCCTGCTATAATTAGCCATGAGAAGGACTGAAATTTTCATCCATCTTGTTTTCTGATGTGTACCCAGCACTCAAAAGAATTCTAGGCATGGAGTATATGCTGAGTAAATATTGGTTGGTTGAATGATTGAGTGTGCCTAAGTGTTAACTAGCCCTAACTACAATTTTAAATCTTATTGCTGTCAGTCACTAGAACCTTTCAAGATCTCAAACTTCTCCTTAGCTTTGAGACCGGCATTGTTTCAGCCAATCAAGCATTATTTAATAAATAAATGCCCAAGTATCTAGTCCTCAAATTTTCTATCAACCTTCAGAGGAATCTGGCTCAATTTGCTATTTTCTTCCCAGAGACCTGATAATATACCAGTGACGTTGTCCCTGGGTGACAAGAAAGAGGCAATGTGCAGTCCTACACATTGAGGAGTCTGGCTCCTGGTGAATAACCCAGGCCTCCTCATAGGCATTGCAAAGGCTACCTGGCAGCCCTCACAGGAGGTACTCTCTCCCCACACAAGCATGTGTGCACACCCCATGCATCATGGGCTCTCCAGGGAGTTGGAGTCAAGGATTCCAGCTCTCTCCTTGGTCAAGCTTTTCCCCTACTTCCATTCCTAGCCCTCTATGCCTTCATTCTGAGATCTTAGCTGAGGCCTTGGGCAGAGGTCTTCTTCAGGTGCCTCTGCTGAGGTCTCCTTATGGAGGAGTGGAATGAACCTTGAAGACATTTTCCCTCTTGTCTGATTCAGTGCCAAGTACTTCTCTACTCCTAGACTTCTCCCTTGCACTCTGCTTTCTCAGTTCATAAAACTACCAGAGCCTTTTGATGGGGATCCCTCAAGAGTGAGATGATCCCCCATGAATCTGCTGCCCCACCTGACCCTTGACTGGTGCACTGTTCCATGGGGGGAAATGGACCAGGGAGTCAGTGTTTTCTCTGGTTTTGGACTCTGGTTTATACCATCATGGTAAATGATTAAAGGTTTAACTCTAATTTTTAGATTGTTGCTTTAATTGGCTGCTTTAACACCTAGCAGCTTAATAGGCTATCTCTCAGCTCAGCTGCGATCCTGACAAACATACTATTTAACCTCAGAGAGTGATTGATGGAGGCCTTAGAAAGACTAGTTCAATGATTCTCATAGGTTCCAAAGTGTTTGCACTGTAACCAGCTGACATACTTGTAAATATTGAGAATTCCTGAGTTCCATCCTAAACCTACTGAATCAAAACATCGGAGGGTACAGCATGATTTTATATTTGAACAAAACTATCTAGCTAGTTTATGTTATAGCTAAAATAATGAATTGAAAGAAAGAGTACAATCACATAATGAAGACAATTAGAAGTTATTTCAAATCATGGGAGTCAGAATAGGGAGTAAATAGAAGGCATATTGAACCTCATTCTACTACCAAAGATATGTTTGACCTTAAACAAGTCACTTCATCTCCCTGGACCTGAGCTGACTCATCTATACTGGATGGATGAGTATAAAAATCCCCAGAATTCCTTAGTATTAGACCTCCTTCCTATCTGCCCAATATCATAAATACCTCATTGCAGATTTTGTTTCCACACTGGCCATCCAACATTCAGAAATAATTAACTAGCTGAATAGAAATGACTTTTTTTTTTTTTTGACAGAGAGAGAGATACAGAGACATAGAGAGAACTGAACTGGGGAACTCCCCAGTTCAGCATATGGGTCCGCACGGGCCGGAGCCAGGATTCAATCCTCGGTCCCTAGTGCTGCAAAGTGAGCTCTTAACCCACTGAGCCATCCCGGCTTCCCCTATTTTCTTAAAGCAGAAACCAATTCTGTCATATAAAGCATTTACTGAAGTTCTTGCTTCCTTCTGGAATTATAAAGTTTTAGGTGAATCCTCTTATCAAGGTGATCAATGGGCAACGCACCACTTTCCCATTTGGACTATCAGTGTGAGCATGTATATGGAGGTTGGGATGGTGAAATGTACTAAGGAAGCATAATGCAGGGTCTTGACAATCACTGTAATTAAAACACAAGGCATAGACTTCTTATATTTCTACAGTAGAGCATTTCTGTTACATTTAGTTGCTGGTTTTTATTTTCCTTTACCCATTCTTGGCAAATTATTCAAAGGGGCTTCACTGTCATACGATTTGGAAAATTAGGCCTATTTCTCCTAATAGAGTTATTCTTCATCTGTGTGATTGCATTTTATAAATGAAAAGGAGCTGCTAATAATAATGCATCTTGTTCCTGACAGCCTTCCTTTGTTAATCAGTGCTTAACAGCATCCACGATAATTAAAAATTTTTAAACTTCATTGGGTTGCTGATCAAGGCTATGTTTATAGAAAATAAGGGTTTTGGAATTAAACATTGGGTCTAATTAGAAGAGTGTAGGTATTCTAGAAAAAAATTCTAAAATGAAAAGTCTTAGAGGCTATGTACCAAGTTCAGCCTGTACTCACACCTAGGTAAGCCTAGTGTGATGAAGATTTTCTAATATGGAGACTTTCCAACATTTCACAACCACTGAGTCAAGATTTCTTTGATGTAATTTATTCAAAGGTTTCATACAGCATTGAAAGTTTATTTCCCCTTCTTCAGCCTTTAATGAAAACAGAAGATTGCTTCATCTGTTTGTTTAATGCCTCCAAAGATGTGAAGGGATTCAATGTTTCACTAAAGAATATTTGTTCTCTATTAAAAATTATTCTGATTGCTTTGCTCTCTCCATGGAACACCGAGGTTATTGTCTGCCATCCTTCTTTCATACACTCACTACATAATAATGATGCCATAGGCATTTATCCGAGGAATTTCTGTCTTTTTAATGCCTAATCAAGCACCTGAATTGGCAGCTTCACAATCACAGCTGGATGAGGTTGCAGGAAAAAACAATGGGTAAATTAACTCTTTATAGCAGTTGTTTCTCAAATTTTTGTTACAGTAACTACTAGCATTAAAACTGTCTAGGGTACTTGTTAAAATTGGGGGTTCCTAGGCTATATACCAGAAACTTCTGCATCTGAGTTGCAAACAGGGTCTGGGCATCTGCACACTAAATACACTCCCAAGATGATTATTATGTATGTTGGTAGTTGAAAAGCACTCTTCTAGGGAAAGAAATTTCTCTATAAGTATTTGAGCCAGGAACCATTTTTTCTCTTTCCTTCTCCTCTTCCCATTCCCTGAGCTCCAGCTATTATACATCATATTTAATGCAGCAGAGTAAGTAGTTAGTTTGTGACAGGAACCTTTTATAAGGACTCATAAACACATGAGAGTTGTGATGCTCCTATATCAGCCTCAATCTTATTTACCCCCATTCTCTGAGGGGATGACAGGCTATCATTCCATTCAACATTCCCTCTCTCTCACAGGGCCATGGGAGGCAGCATAGCATTGTTACTGATAGCACAGACATTGGGGCCAGACAGACCTTTTTTTGAATCTGTGGGATCTTGGTTATATTTCTCAAATTCTTTAAGCCTGTTTCTTCATTTATAAAAAGCAACTAATAATTTTTATGCCAGAAAGATGTTATAAGGATTAGAATTAGTGTTGTATATAAAGCACAGTGTCCAGCTCATGGTAAGAACCTGATAAACAATAACTGTTACTATTCTTGATAAATCTTCTGTAGTCTCCATAATTGTTCCTTGAGAATGAGCACATGATTAAATGATTCTCCCAATCTTGATTGTCTAGGGACACTTCTAGAAATTCTGGCATGCAGATTTTCTAAAATAATTGTTTTTGTATTAATATATAGACAATTAGAGTTCAGAAAACTGTCCACTTGAGAAAAGGCATCTCAAAATCTCTATGTACTTTGGATGTATATAAGTGATAAGAGAGATTAGGTCCATCTTATCGACGACTGAATCCAAATCAATGGAAGTAAATTCTTGTGATACGTACCAGGGTGATCATAGACTCATAATGTCATTTAGATTATGGGCAGTGTGAGAATCTGATGGAACCTACAAACCATCCCCCAGAAAAACACTACTTATACTCATAAACAATTCTGCATATGGTTTCAAAGAAGTACAGGGACTCCTGGAAACTCATCCAAGTTTTTCACAGTAATCCATGGATCCGCTGATTTATAAATAGTCCATTAGAAATTAATTGAGATTAATGAAGCTAGATTTATGCTTAGATCATTTTCTCTTTGACCGGACAAAGATTTGTCATTTTAGAAATCAGAGATTGCAATTTTTAAATTTCAGTTTGTATGTAAAATTAGTATTACATATGTTCAGCTAAATGAGTATTTCTACTATACTGGTCACTAGACAAAGATGGGCCGGGCCAGGCTAGTTATATTGACATGCTGTGTAGAGAAGACAATTTAAGGATGGTTTTCTTTTATAAGCTACCTGGAGCTATACCTTGAAGTCATAAAAATTACCAGCCTGTTTTACCACCTTGTGTAGCTGCTTGCCTTCATAGGACCTTATTTTCTCCCACTCTGGACTTTTCACCACCAACCTCAACAATTCATGTTGGATGATCCATATATACTGACACCTTCAATTTCAATTTGGAGACTCTCATATAGGAAGATGTTTGAAAAAAATCATGTGATCTGACCCCTGCATTTTATAGATGGTACATTGAGTCCTCAATTTGGGATTAATTTGCCTAAACTCACAGAGTTAGTCATATGCCTAGAACCGGAAGTGAGGTATTTCTTGCACTTTTCACTGCTTAGGTTATTTTTCCTCAAATTTGTTTTGGATTTGCTGATAATGTTATCCTGTGCCCATAGACTTTGCCCTCTGTCCATTCCCTTCCTGTAACAAGTAAACTCATATTCTAAACATAGCTCATTTGTTAAGCCCAAGAGTTTCAAGAGTCCCTCTGTTTCCAAGTGAGCACCTGGATTTGCTGTTACCTTATCAGACATCTTCCCAGCATGGTAAAGCCTTGCTAGGCCTGTCTTGCTTAGCCACTGTGGCCAGCTCGTAGCTGAGATACCAGGGACTAAATCATACCTACACAGGTGGCCCTGGGGCTACTGTGAACTCTCTTGGTCAAAGACTCAGAAACTCAGGGCTCTTCCAGCTGCATGGCAGGGGCCAAAGTGTTCTACTCTTCTGCTCCTGTGAACCTTGTCTACTGAACTTGACATGAGGGCTGCTTTGTTCTCTCTTCAGAGAATATGGATGTTTTTCTTGGATATCCTCCTTATTAGGAAAGATAATACTGTAGTAGTTTATAGGTGTAATCACTTCCTCTATCATGCATCCATAGCACCTGACTTTGACATTTACATATTTCTTACCATACAACATTAGAAACTAGAAATGAAGATGAATAAAAAATTATAGATATGCAATGTGAATCAATTAGATGTTTTTCCTGTATTAAATATTGGGCTATTGGGTACCTATTATGAAGAAAAAAAAAAATTTTAATCCCCTTTTAACATCATGTACTAAAATAAATTTCAAGGACATTTAGGACTTAATTAGGATAAAGGAACCATAATAAAAGACATAAATAAATGTTTATCTAATTTGGGGTTTGTAAAAACAAAGAAAAAGTCTTAAAATGACTGACATATAATTGTATACATATTCACTTCATTATGTTAAAGGTTACATATAAATAAAATGGAAAGATAAATGTCAGACAGACCAAGCATTAATAACTTTTCTGAACTAAGACCATAAAGTCAAGGTCCTAAACAGGCAATCACAGATGATAAATGGCAAAGAATATAAAGTGTTGAGCTTCATTAATAATGAAATAAAAGTATATGAAGATAACATTTTTATATATCAAAATAGCAAACATTTTAAAAGGTAATAAAAGTAGCTTTACTAAGGGTTTAGGAAACTGGCCCTTCACATATACTGCTAGTAGAACTATAAAATGTTGGTCTTCTTAGACAGTAATTTAGCAGTATGTATCAAAATCATTAAAACATGACTGTCCTTTGACCCAGAAATGCCAATTTTGATCGTTTATCCTGAGGAAATTATCAGAGGCGATAACCAATATTTATGGACAAGGGTGTTTAAGCATAATTAGATAACTAATAAAATTTGCATTTATATAATGCAATACATCAAAAAGACAAAAATCCTCTTTTCAAGTCTCATGTCCCCTGACATGTTAGATCAGCTCTAAGACTAGGTTTATATAACCTGAAAGAAGATGCTTTATAAACTTTCCTAATACTACCCACAGGAACTTATCTGGACAAAGAGTTTCCTGGAGGGAACAAACAAGTGAGAAGGCCATGCAGCCTGTAGGAGAATTGGGAGAAAAGTATGGGCTTTTAAAGGTCAAGGAATATTTACTTAGACATGAGAAAGTTTGCTTAATATATTACAGGGTGAATTAAAAAAATTACAAAATGATGTATATATTAAGATCCCAATTTTGTAAGCTATGTGTATGTTAAATGTACATTGAAATATTAACAGGAAGACAGCTTATTTTTATTATTTTTTATAGTTTTCTACTGTAACCCAGTATTCAGAAAACAATATGTGTATTGAGGGATGCCAAGATAGCTCAGCGGTTGACCACTTGTCTCAAAATCATGAGGTCTGGGTTTTGGTTCCCGGCCTTGGTCCATGCAAACCCATATGCTGAGCTGAGGAGAAACTGGTAATCTTTGGGATAGCCGTGAGGTACTTGCCTCCCAGGTGGGAGGCCCCTGGTTCTGTGCCCACCCTGTACAATCCCACATCCACCTGTGTGGAATGAAACCATGTCACAACGAATGCTGTACAACTATGGAGACTGTTCTGGGTCCTCTCCCCTTCTCTCTTTCTCTCACCTTCTCTCAAACAGTAAAAAAAAAAAAAATCTTAAAATAAATAAAAAGCAAACAAAATATGTTATTGAAAAACAGAAGCAGCCTTAGTGAGGGTGATTAGAAGATTTCTGGGCCTTACTTTGCTTCCAGGGCCAGAGCGAAGATGCCAGCAGCCAAGGGTGCTGAGGCCGAGGTGCCTGTGTGGGTCTCTGTGCAGTCATTGTGCAGGTCAGCACTTGTCTGAATAGCATCGGGAAGGAAAAAAACATGGGAGAACGTGAGAGGACTGTGATCCTGTCCCCAGGGGTTGACCATACCGAGTGCTGCATCTGCTGTGATCAGGAAACTCAGCTGAATCGATTCCCTATTTCCTCCTCTGAACCACAGGCGGATGTTTGCCATCTGCTGATATTTTAGTTCAGTCTCCTCTATACGCAACTTGTCTATAATTCTGGCATCAGGATGCCATTTCTGGGGATGAAGTACTCCCACTATGAATACCTTCTCCTTCTGAGCTTCCCAAATGCAATGCTGGCTGTAAAAAAGGGAGTGTTTCAGAATCACTGTGAATCAAGCTGGTCCATTAATCATCAGGTCCATTGTGTTTGGTCTGGCATATTTAGAAATTCTGCCTCATGCAATATTCCCTTTTGCCTTCAGATTGCCATTTGACTCTCTCTTTAGCACAGGAATGTAAAGCCATTCTGATTTTGGCCACATTATAATTGCACCAAATTTGTTCAGTCTGTGGTTTGCTTCACTGTTGATGTTATTTGATGCCCATGAGTGAGTGTCCACATTTGCATATTGATAAAGATGGTGACTTTTAAAATGAAAAATGTGCTAGACTTAAGATCCGGGTCCAAATTCTAAAACTGCTATTCAGTAGACAGGACCCATGGGCACAGTCACTTGGTTTCCCCTTCTGGGAAGTGAGGCTGACATTTCCTGACTCATATTCTGAGGCTGCAATGAGATCATTTGTTCTACAATATCATTGCATGTAAAGAACTACCCAAACTAATTTTAGCTTAATTAAAGAGGCTGCCTAGAGAAAGGGGAGAAACCAAAAAGACTTCCAATCAGTCTGCCATGAGAACCACAGTGCTGCTTGTTGCACAATAGTTGGGCCAAAGGATTACTAACAAGACACTCACCCAGGTTCCTGCACGATGGTTTTTAGCTACAGATTTCAATGTGTGGGAGGGAGGTGTAAAAAAGTAATTTGTTCTATTATCACTTCCTTTGGCTTCCCACTTGGAGTCACTGAATTTCTCAAGTTCTGGTGGCTCCACTCCTCAGAGGGTTGTGGAAGCAAGGTTGCCCTTTTTACCTGTTGACGCAAGTGAGCCCCCAGAGATGACAGTGCTGAGGAAGAGCTTTGTGTGAGACAAAGGCTGTGTTGTCACAGCCATCTCAAATAGAATCCACCAGCTGTCCCTCCTGTGGCTGATTTAGCTAAGGAGGGACCTTCACAAAGATGAAAATTCTTCCTCCTGCTTCAGATCAGAGTAGCTCAGGTGCAGGACAGTTCATGAAATGGTGGCTCTGGAATGCATAGTAAGCCACGTTCTGAAAAGCAACTCTGGACACCCCCAGGGACAACAGCCAGGGGCTCTGCTTGCAAGTGGAAAACATGTCTAATATGCCCAAAGGCTATACAATATGCCTGCCATGAAGAACCCCTGTGGAGAATGTCACTGTCTGTTATCTGTGTAGTTGAAGATACGGGCAGGAGAGGGAGGCCATTGCTTTCCAGGTGAGACCACAGTTTTACTGTCTAAACTAGAGTAGCTTGGAGAAGCAGGCGGAGTTCCAGGAGAGTGATCCTGTTTGAAGAAGACAGTACTAACCATTTTGTTGAGAGGCTATTAATGTAAACTTTACAAACATTTCAAGGTCTAATATTGGGGGGTTCACCCACAATCTAATTGGATCGTGACCTGTGATTTCATTGAGATTAGGATTTATATGTTTTAGCTCATTGGCTCTTTCTGTGTCAGGAGTTAAGTTTGGGGCTTTAAAATTGTAAGTTAAGTGCCTCTCTGTTCTCAAGGCCCCCCAATTGGCCCTTTCTCATCTTGCCCTTGAAGGGAAATCCAATAATTGCCCTTGGCAGCCTGCCTCATGGAAGCGAAGGCACAGCCAAGCGTGGGCTGGAGACGCTCTCTAAGCACATAGCCTTTCTGAGCTGCTTATTCAGATGCTGAGAAGTTTACCTCGGGAAATATAGACTCTTGTTTTCCTGCAGGTCGTTTGTTCTTAGGAGACATAGCTGCTGTATGTTCTGTATACTTATCATCTGCTAAAGGGCAAGTCAGTACATATCCCTTCTATTAAAGGATCAATAAGTACAGGGTGATAAAGCCCCTACAACCCTGAAATCTCCTTTAAGGCTGTTTTCAGGGAGACATTACAAAAGCCGAATAGATCTGGAGTCTTGGCCTGTATGTAATGACAGACGGGTGGCTTCTAGGACTGAGTTTAAAAATGACCGAGAGGCAACATCATCTTGGCAAGGCGTCATGATCCCTGAGAGAAAAAACTTCCCAGGAGAGGCCAGCCTTTCAAGAGCATAAAGCGTGAGATCTCCCCACTGAGACATGAAGCTTAAACAAATCCATTTTACCAGAAGTACTGACCAAAGGATGCTTCTGACTACACGCCCTGCTCCTCTCCCTAAGCGTAGCGCTAGACGAAAGCGACCTACGATTCTCTGGTCGGTGTAATCGCCGCTGCTGTAGGAGGTGGCCAGCGTAGAGGAGCACTTCTCGGCGTACCAGGGGGACCGGCCCTGCTGGGAGGCGCTGCTGATGGAGATGGTGTAGATGCTGTCCGTGTACCCGTCACAGTCACAGTTATCACCCTGACGCCCCCCGTTCCCAGAAGCCCAGACGAAGATGGAGCCCTTTCCTTGTCGTCCCTAAAGGAAAAGCCAGAATAGATCACCTCTCTTATTGATTGTGGACACTGTCACACCCCCGAAAATTCCCAACAAATACATGCATGAAGTTCTGAGACAGTCATTTGTAGCCTGTGTCAACCCCACGTCCTCCAGCACCAACGTTAGAAATCTCACGAGACTTCATCTTATCAGCTGCTGGGTCCTGGCTCTCTGCTGGGCTTTCTCTGGGCCATCTCTGAGATGCGGCTGAGCGAGGGCTCGCTCTCTCTCTCTCTCTCTCTCTCTCTCTCTCTCTCTCTTTCTCTCTCTCTCTCTCTTCTTTATTATGCAGATTCATAATCTGGCCTTTAGCACTCATTTTTTTTTTTTTTTCACTCTTCCCTTGGTTTATATGTTATTGTGCTCAAATCTTTGAACTTTCTCTATTGGTTTCTGCTTGAATCTTGTGCTGACTGATAGAATGAAAAAATCGGGCATTATTCAGATCTGTTTTGCAGCTGCACTAAAAGGGACTTTTCAATTGAATGGAATTCGTCAAGGCTACTCTTTCTATGATTTTTCAATTTGTGCTCTCCAAAGTTTCTGCTCTTGTTTCATCTTGTGCAGAATGAGGCCAGAGAAGGCCAGAGAATTCTGGCGACAATGCAGTAAACTCAAGTGACAGAACAACACAACCAAGGGACACAACGTGTTCTCCAGGGACATGCAGAACAGGAGGTAGCATTCTGCTATATTTAAGAATACATTTTTAGAGCCTTGGAAAGAAATCTGGGTAGTAGTTTACGTAGTGTAAAAATTCAAAAACAGCAGAGGAAAACGAGAAAGGGCATATCCAAGTATTTTATATGTAAATATCTTACGAGTAATGAATCTCTGTCGAATGTCAACCAAATGGGGGGAGAAAATCTCTTAACCTTTAACTACTATCCATTGGAAGAATGATTCGGCTCTCTAAACGCATTTGATATCATTTGCAACTAACAAGAAATTCACAACCATTTCTTTCCATATAAGCTAAATTTTCTTCCCTTCTCCTCATACCCAGTGGTCAAGTTTCATTTCATGTGGGTGTATGCTAAGCATCTCACCTGTTTAACACCATATTCAAAAGCCTTCTGGGCTAGTCGGCCAGGCCCCTCCACAGTTTTCCCATCATCATTAGGGCCCCAGCTTGCACTGTAAATATCCACATGTCCAGGGTTGAATCCAATTGAACTTGCTTCAATAGCATCAGTCACAGTGCCATCCAGCATTCTAATGCCTGACGGCAAAACAAATAAAAACAAACAAAAACACATAAGTTGATGTCTGTGTGTACATGTAGAATGACACAATGCTCTTAAAAATGATTTTTTTAAAAGGACTCTCTAAAGAGTCAAAGACAAGGTAAACATTGGATATCCCAAATGCCCATGACCCAGCTGCTGACAGCACAAAAGAAGATACATAGAGGCCACTGCCACTATAAGCTTTCTTATCTGCCCTTTAAAGAATTATTTTTATTGCTTTTTGACAGAAAGACAGACAGAGACAGAGAGAAGGGGGAGGGCCCAGAGCAGTCTCCATGGTTGATAGCATTTGTTTTCCATATAGTTTCACTTCACAGGTGGTCTCGGGGCTGCGCAGGGCAGGAATTGGGATGGGGGCCTCCCACATAGGCCCCGGCAAGAGCTGAACTGGGGGCACACCCCAGTTCAGCATATGGGTCCACCTGGGCTAGGGCCAGGATTCGATCTTCAGGCTCTGGGGCTGCAAAACGAGCGCTTAACCCACTGAGCCATCCTACCTTCCCCTTACCTGCCCTTTAGCGATAACTATGGGGTGTGGTCAAAAAATATGATGAATGTTTAAATTTTAAAAAATATGGTAAAAGATAGCTTGCCATTAATTCCTCTCAGAATACTCTCCCTCACTTCAAACACACTTATGCCATCATTCTTGCCACTTTCTGAAGTAATTCTGGAAGTACTCTTTTGTAAGTGTCTTTAGTTCCACTGTTGTGGCTGCCTTGAGGTCCTGAATTGATTTAAAATGTTTACCTTACATGGTCATTTTGACTTTGTGATACAGCCAGGATTTGCGTGGTGCCAGATGTGGTGAATGAAGTGAATAGGACACATCATAATGTTTTTGTTTGACAGAATTGCCATTCAGAAGTGATGTGCAATCTGAATCAATTCAGGACATTGAGGCAGCCACAACAGTGCAAATAAAGACACTTATGAGAGAGGACTTCCAGAATTGCTTCAGAAAGTGGCAAGAATGATGGGCTAAGTGTGTTCCAAATGAGGAGGAGGATTGTGTGGGGGTATTAATGGCAATGTGTCTTTTATTGTAATAAATCTTTATTTGAACACTCACTGTATTTTTTGATCCCACCTCATATGTGTGCTGTGCAGTGGTCATGGGTATTGTCATTTACAAAATATCTCCCCTCCCTCCACTACACCAGTGACCTGAAATTGACAGGATAGCTTTTAGAAAGAGGTGTCAAGCAGCCCTCCCTTACACACCTGCCCATTTCTATACCACGAATGGCTGTGGCCCGGTCTATGCCCTACAAACGACTTTTTGTGGGAAACCATGCAGCTTGAGAAGATCTACCCACAATAGGAAACTAACAAATTGGGAAAGAACTCTCGTCTCTAAGCACTGATTAAAAATAACCCAGAGGCCATTCTATTATGTGTTTGCTGAGAAACATTTTCAAGGAACATGCTTTCTTTTCTTCTCAGTGATCTCAAGGATGAAATCATTGCCATGGATTTCACTCCTGAGGGGGAGTCATTTTTCATCAGGAGAAGGCAGACACAATAGCTCTTTATACTTTCCAACAGGCTGTCACCCATCATCAGACTCATGTACTCAAGAGCCAGTAAGGCAAAAGCAATTTAGACAGATACAGGCAGGTACCTGGTTCTTCCTGACTTCAGGCTGATAATGCAATGGTGCACAGCCTTAGATTTTCACACTATTATTTACTGTGGAGAATAGGTAAAAGAACATGTGACTGACATGATTAGTGAAAGTCATATTCTAAATGTTGAAAAATGCATTTGAGAAAAAAAGAATTCAGCTTTTCTACTTACTAGGTACATGATCTTGGGCAAATCACTTAAGCTCTCTATGCCTCAGTTTCAACTGTAAAATGGGGATAACAGTTCATGTGCATTGAGGACATACTATATGTAGCTACCATTCTATAGGCCTTAAACTTATGAATTGGTCTATCCTAATGATAATCATTTGAGGTGAGTACTGTAACTCTCTGCATCTTACAGGTGGATGGACTGAGGCCAGAGAGGGACAGTGACTTGCCCACAGCCACACAGCTTGAAATTAAAGAGCCAGGACTTGAATCCCAGATACCCAAATCCATTCTGTTAACTTCCAGGATACACTGCCTATAATGTGTTATAGAGCAAGTTGTGAACATACAGTAGGTGCTTAAAAGTGAAGGTTATTATTTAAAACTGTTCTTGGGGCTAGACTGTCAAAGGGTGAAGTAATGAAAAAATAATGTAGACAGGGAATCAGAAGCTGTGTTTTAGTTCTACACTATCATAAGCTGTTGCCTTTAGGATCTTGCTTCTGATACTCCTTTCTAAAATAAAGGGATCAGAGGATTCTCTCACAAACTAGCTACTTAGTTCATCATGACTTACAGTGATTTTGCTTCTGCCTTCGTTTTAAGTTAACATGGCACTTTGATGATACTAGTATCAAAATAATCAGTAATGACAAACTCTTAAGAACGTGCTGTATTAGTGAGAGGATGGATATGCCAGGATGGATATTTATTTGATTTCTAAAAAGGGATACAGTCTCTGTGAGCCCCTGCAGGTCTACTCTCCATCCTTCCCCACAGGAGCATGGACGACATCAGTGAGTTCTCCTGTCTTCCCATTGGGTTTAGATTACTGAGAGCTACAGCTGGAGGCTGGGGGAGGAGTGGGAGGGAGATACTCATTCCCCTCCATCCTCCCTGCCTGGAAATAGTGACGTTGTGCTCAGAGCTATAGCTCCTGTTCAGTGGTTCTCTCCTATGGCCACAACTTTCTCTCTCCAGCTTCCACTGACTCTTTTCCTTTGCTCCTTTAGGCCTAAATGTGGTAACTAACATCTGCCTACATGTGTTAGCCCTTGTTCATTTCCTTTTAACTCTTGTAAACTGTTCCTTTATTAAAATGCCCCAATGGAACTTAGCATATGGTTTCCTATTACAACACTGATTGAAGAAACTAGAGATTCTAAATATTTTCTATTAAAGATAACCTTTGGCTTCTTTATGGAACAAGCATATATTCCTTTTATTAAAAAAGAAAAAACCTGTTCTTTGCTATGAAATGAAGAACTACAGAATTGAGAGGCAGGGAAAGTCTTTGCCTAAATTTATCTGCTCCTTCTGCTTCCTGAGCAAGCACTCGATACCAAACCCTTCTAAATCCGAACACAGAGAAAATCAGATTGGGCCCAAAAGCTGTTCAACATTTCTATTTCCCCACCACAGAGATGTATGGACTACATTCAGCTATCATTTTCTAGGAATATAGATCCCCTGATTTGTCTGCAAATTACATTCGTCCTGCAGCAAGTTTTACATGGAGTTCATTTCTTCCAGTGGTTGTGAAAAAGCCCCACCCCCCACCTTATTTATACCAGGTGACACAAGACTCCAGTTAAAAGTACAAAACTATAGGAGCAGCCCTCTACTTTACCTCCGACCTTGGAATTGTATGCAACTCCAACCCCACACTTGTGATTATTTGCTTGCATGGAAATTTCTCCTGCACATCTGGTCCCATGTCTGAAGATTAAAAAATAGAAATTATAAACATAAATAAGGACCAACATTTATTTTGCACATGAATCCATGGTACATAGATATATTGACTTTTTGTCAGCCTTATTGTTGGTTTTTGTCCCATCAGCATTAGATGAAGTATAGGGATCAGATAGGGCACAGGTATAAGAGCCAGAGTATATGAGTTCAAATTCTATCTCCTGCCACTAATTAGCAGTGTGACCTTGGGTAAGTTACTTGTCCTCAAAGGGTTGTGACATCAGAGGTATTGTGTATAGAGTACCTAGAACAGTGGTTGGTGTATAGTGAGCACCTAGTAAGTGTTAGCTATGGATACTATTATGAGCAATTTTGAAACTTTCAGAAATGATTTCCATATAAATGACTTCTACTCCATACTTTCTAGTAGTGAAGGGGCTTCTCACTTTCCCCCCAGTGACTTCCCTGGATTAGGTTATCCTGGACCAGCCCTCATAGGATATGATGGGACAGAGTCACTTTTCATGAATTCCTCTTCTCCTCTAACCATACACCAACCTAAAACATCTGAGGGTTTTCTGGTAACAAGAGGAGTTGGGGATTTTAAAGATACTGCAAGTTGATTGGGAAACCAGGGTGCTTCTGCAATTTGATTGGACCAGCAACCTGAACAAGACAGCCTTTGTGATCAGGAAGACAGGAATGTGTGATTTTTGAACATTTGGAGGTGGGGATGGGGATCCTGCTCTAAAACAGACCAAAGTCCACCATTAAAGAATCAATTCTGAAATTCTGGGGATAATAATTATCTTTTTCCACCGCTACTCTGACCTCAGGAGGGCCTTTAAGTCAAGAAAAGTTGAGTATAAATGTGTCTATTTTGTGACTTTATTCCATTATAGAGGCACCTTGGGAGCATTGTGAAGGCTGTTGGAGGAGCTGTTGAACATGTAGGCTGACATAGACAAAAAGAGAAGAGTTAGCTCTGAGCAACTCCATTAGCCAGCTACTTTCATATACTAACTACCATAGCAGACATCTATTAACTTATCCTGGTAAGGAATATAAAAATCTAAAATTGACTGGGTCATCCAAAAATAATTCTGTCTCACTTATTCTTTTTCCTAAAGTAGCAAATATTCTTTCCTGGTCTCCTTCCACTACGTGATGTTCCTGCTTCTTCCAAATCTTGGATAGGAATTCTAAGTAAGAACAGTATAATTATCTTTAAGTCAAGGTGTTCCCCAGTGCAGCAGACAATGACTCTTCTGTCTTCTAGAATTTTCTCCTTTTGGGAAGAGGCCCTCTCTCACTCCTTGTGATTCCTTTTATCCCAAGGCTCCTTCTCCTAGGCAGCTTTCAAGAATTAATGCAGATCCTGGGGAAAGGAATTACATTCTTTCTCCAGAATATTGAGCTTTAAGTTCTGTGTGAGTCATGTGGATGTCGCTACAAGGCAAGTTTCTATTGAGAATGAAGCTAAGTTGGGGCACAGAGCACTAGTTGATGGAGAACGTGGTTAGTATCTTAATGGCATATTATTTGAGCTCCTGGATCTTGCTATGTTTGAAGCCAAATCCTCTCTTGGATGATGTTTTTTGTTAGTTTGTTTTTGTTTTTTTAATCCCGGCTTTACTTAATCTTTGAGTTAGAAGGCCCTCGCTTGCAACACATCCTTTTGTTTTGAGAACTGTACTCACATTGAACACACAGAAGACAGCTTCTGGCTGATGGTTTAGGATAGGAATCACCACTGCTATTTGTCCTCTGAGGTAGATGCTATTGATGTTCCAGCCAGATCATCTTTTTCTAGCCTGGAGCTCCCACATGCCTCCTGAAAGCAACTTCCTAAGGCAGCTTCTTTGATAGATTAGCCTAGCCCTCTTTGCCTTTCTAGAAGGAGAGATTCAGTTGTCATGCTCTGGGAAATGTATTCCCAGAAGTCACCACTGCCTGTGTTTCCCTTTCCACAAGATGGGAGATGGGAGATAGGGCCCAGGATAGCAGAATCTTCAGCCTGATCCAACAGAATCAACCTGTCGGAAAACATGTTCAGTATTGATTGTATTTCTGTCTTAAAAATGATGCAGTGTGAGCTAACTTACTATTTATCTCTGCTTATACAATACGGACTATTTTCTTGAAGTAGAATTATGCTACAAAGAGGAGCTGATATTTTTTTCCCTCTTATCCTCACTTCCCACCTCCACACCTTGAGAAAAGGGAAGACTTTATCAAAGTGGATCTGTGTCATTCTTTATAGACCTGTAGCTTACTTCTTTCCTTAAAGCTGGCTCTGAGATAAAATAACCCTCTATTATCTTAGAACAATGGTAGTAACTGACATTTAAACAAGTTGATCTTTAAAAAATTATTCCACAAGATAGTTTAAAGAGTACTCTTATACTGGTTAAAATATCCTTGTCACACATGTTACTTAACTAGAAAAATAATCTGTAATTGATATTGAAATACTGAATGTAGATTCATGCCAGCTTAATAGTAAGAGTTACCTATACTTTTAAGGTTTTATTATGTAGCGATTACTTTTTTGATTTGTAAAGGAGAATTTAAATGCAGCTTCTATTAGTCTCATTTGCATAGTAATAAAGTACAGTAGCAACACAGAAAGTTTGGAGCCATAATGCCCTGGGGCCATTCATATTCCAAATTTGAGGGATTTATTTTTGACAACATGCTTGAAGGATAACTCTATTTTTTATTACACCTTTTGATAAGTGATAGGGACGCCATCTTTTTGGTTGATAGTCAAGAGGATCCTGAGAGAGAGTTGCTTATTGAGTAATTTTCAAACAGCAGATTCTGAATGGGCTCAGGAAATTGACTTGTCTCTGTTCCTGTTCCTATCTCATGATACTATTATTCTTGTCATACTAGTTTCTTATTGAGAAGTGGGTTACCTTAATTACTAAATGAGAAACCTTTATCATCATCCTTGTCACTCATGTCATTGTCATCACCATCATTGTCATCATCATAGCAAACACTTAACTTTTTCAATGTACCAGGCACTATCCAAATCAATTATATAAAAGATATGAACTCATTTACTTCCCATAATAATCCAATGAAGTAGATACTACTATTTTTCATTTTTAATAGATGATAAAACTGAGGCACAAAGAAGTTAAATAATTTACTCAAGGTCACTCAACTACCAAGTGGCAGATCTCATACTTGATCCAAACCTAGCTGCAGAGTCTGTACTCTTAACTGGCTGGCTATGGCACACTAACTCCACTGTCTGTGGAAGGCCCGTGGCAAGCATGTTCTTATTTTCAGGCACAAAATAAATACAGTTATATGGGCGGCTTCCTTGGGGGTCTTTAGAGCTCTGTGCATTGGGAGAATTATATTATCAATACTGTGATGTCATATTCTCATTTTGGGGGAGAGGAAAGAGTGAAATCAGAGCTCTCCTTCACATTAGCAGAGAAACCCTAGAGAGTATCATTCTACCAAGTGTTCACCTATTATGCAGCCACCACAAGTTATCACCCACATTGGATCCTGGGGCCAGACCCAGAGTATACTGCTTTGGAAAGAGGCTGACACCTCTAGTCTCCTTGTGTGGCTGGCAGCAGATTTCCCTCTTAATCTTGACCAAGAATATGAGGTGAGAATTGTCATTCTTGCTTAATTCCAAGAAGGGTATCTCTTTCTTCCAAGCACTTATTGCCATTTCCTTAGGAAGTTTCTTTTTTTTTTTTTTGAGTTGGGAAGGGCTTTTATTTTTCTTTTTTTTTTTTTTAATTTAAGGGGTGCTGGACAGCTCTCATCGTCGGCCTTCACCAGGTGCCTGCTGCGTATCCAGCCCCAGGCCACGACCACGCGGGCCCGGGACCCACGGACCCGAGGCTCAGGGTAACAAGGCGACGCCGGGAGGCGGGGAGGAGGCTGGGGGGCGCCCGGGCCGCGCCGGCGTCCCTGCAGGCTGAGGACGGCGAGCCCGCTGGAAGACTGACCTTCCCGGAGGTGCCGTCCCCCAGTACGACGATTTTCAGTTGCCGGTCCTGGCTCTCCTCCTCAGAGTCCGACATGGTATCCCGGGAACCAGGCCCGCCTCCCCCACCCCCCCGAGGTAGAGGATGGAATGAAAGGAGGGGATCTCCGAGGGCGGGGAGAGGAGGAAGGGCGGCAGTAAGGGCAGAACCCTGCGATCCAGCGTCTCAGCGACCGCCGGCGAAATCCGGGACAAATCACTCGGCAGGCGCCATCTTGCCCACCTTCCCACCCCTCTCAGGAAGTTTCTTTCAGGAAGGTAAGGAGCAGGTAGGTACCTTGTCAATCATTTTAAGAGACAGAATAAAAAATAGAGACAGAGGTGATTTCCTCAAGATCACCCTTTATACTGGTAGTCAGCAAAGCTGTGACTACCAGCCAGCCTAACATGACATGGTTGTGTTCCAAAAGAGCAGATGTCCAACCTGGTCCTACATGGCCCTAAGATTTGGCTGAAAGTCTTATTTGGGGGACCCTGCTGTATGTTCCTGAGACATCCCACTTTCCTCCAAGGGCACTCCGTCACAGTTCATGTTGTATTGTTACTGGAATGTTCTAACTTCTAGGGAGTGTTTGCAATTAACCTTTTTAAGAAATAAACCCTTGGGAAGCCAGGATGGCGCAGTGGGTTAAGCGCTCACCTTGGAGCCCTGGGGACCAAGGATTGAATCCCGGCCCCTGCTCGTGTAGACCCATATGCTGAACTGGGGAGTGCCCCCAGTTTGGTTCTTACCGGGTTGAGACCCCGGCCCAGTTCCTGCCCTGTGCAGCCCCACACCTACCTGTGGAATGAAACTATGTGGAAAAACCAATGATGTGCAACTATGGAGACTGCTCTGGGCCCTCCCCCTTCTGTCTGTCTCTGTATCTCTCTCTGTCAAAAACAATAAAAATAAATCTTTATAAAAAAGAAACCCTAGAGAAGTAAATGGTATTGGAAAAAGCAGTATCTCGGAGCCCTCCCCAAGCGTCCCCTTCTCCTTGAGGAAGAACTATACACCCAGAAGCTGAGGCCATTTCCATGAGCCCCAGCCTCCCTTTCTGGGGATTGTTGGCCTTCTGGGGGGGGAAGGCATCTAAGGAAACACCTTAGGTCAATATTATTACTGCATCAGCCACATGGGACTTCTGAGAGAAAATAAGGGGGAGAGGGAGAGCATCAATGAGAACAAGAGAGAGAGAGGAGGAAAGAGGGAGAGAGAGAACTTAATTGACCTAAATTGGGTAATAGTCCAAGAAACAGAGAGAAAAGGGAAGCACTTTGTGTGACATCCACAAAGAGTATTTCATTGCTTGCTCTTCCCATCCCCAGCTGTAGCAGCAAGTCCTGATTTTGCTTTGGCTTTGATCTATTTTAGTGCAAGTCTGTTCTGGGGGGAGCAAATAAAGAGGAAAACGTAGATGTCTCCTGGCTGTCTACAAGAGATCTGAGTATGCGTAAAGATGAGTTCTCATATGGGCACAGACACCTGAGACCGTGTGCTTAGAGGGTGGAGTTTCTTTGGGGTTAGGAAAGAGGGTTAAACTGTCTCTTGTCTCTGGGTCTTTATTTGGCTTTTTGCTTTGGGAGATCTGGCTCTTGGCCTCTCCCATTATCCTGTGGCTGCTCCAGAGAATTCATTTAGGAGTTAGAAGGTATCCTCTTCTTCTTCCTTTCAGCTTTTGAATACCCAGCAGGAACTCTGAAATGGGCTACTCACTAGTCCGATGTTGAATTTAGCATGAGGGCTCAGGGTACCTTTCTCTTTTCTAATGTCTGGCCGTGCTCTTCTGAAGATACTGGTAAGGTTCATTGTGAGAATTTGTTATCTTGATTATCTGTATCACTTTTTATGACTAATATCAAGCATGTTGCTAATGGTAAAAGATTCATAGAGGTACTGAGGGCAGGGAAGTGGCCTCAGGGATTTTACTTTTTATGTCTTAGATATTCTTTCTAAAGCTATATCTATCTATTCAATAACATTTTTCTAGAAAATGATTTTATTGTTTAGAGAGAAGGTGAAAATATAGATAGATAGAGAGAGAGAGAGAGAGAGAGAGAGAGAGAGAGAGAGAAAAGGAGCATCTCCATTGTTGTACATAATTACTAGTGACATTGTTTAATTCCTCACAGCTACCTGCATGTGGGACCACATGCAGTTCCTACTGGGAACAAGAACCTTTGCCACTGTGCCATCCCGGCAGTTACCAGTGGTACTGCAGCTCATCATATGGGTTGGCATGGGCCGGGGCCAGGAAATGAACCCTGGACCTCATGATTGCGAAGCAAGGGCTCAACTGCTGAACTCTACCAGTATCCCTATTCAGTAACGTTTGAGGGGAGTATTTTCTAATATAAGGAGAAAGTTGAATTGAAATATGATTCTATAAGCCAAAACAAATATAAAAATAGGTGCTTTAGTTTCTGTTTTGAAAGTGATAAGATATTATGTTATGGATGGTGTGCCTGAACATTTTCTGAGAGCTCAAATAAGATAAAAGCATTTTTATGTACTTACCCCTCCCACCCCACCAAATCCACATTTACTTACTTGTTCTCATTCGTGGGATCATATCGGGGAAATGGATCATGATCATTATCATTAAAATCATAGCTAGCCTCTGGATCCTAAAGAGACAACAAAAATAGCACTGTAGGACTGTAAAAAAGTGATACTTCCTAAGCCTTCTACCCATATCACATTCCTATCCTGGAAGATAGCTTGAAAGTCTGCATGTCAGAGTTCCCGGCCCAGTGGCAGATCATTTATTATACCCATAAACCAGGCAGAGACAGACAAGTGAGCCAGTGTCCAGTTCTTAGTGAATGTTACCAGACTGATAGCTCACAGAAGCTCATAGGATATTAAAACCAAAAGGAATCAGTTTAGTTAGTTCAACCATCTCATTTTTCAAATGAGAAAAAATGAGGCCCAGAGAAACTTAGTGACCCTACTAAGCTATAGAGCTAGTTCGCAACACTTTGGCCTTCATCTCTCTAATGAATATAGGTACAAAGAAGTGGCTGTGGAGTGGACATAGGCCCACAGAGATCTCCTTCAGCCTCCCCTGTTATACCAAATGAATGTGTAATTTAATTAAAGAGAGTGTTCTTGAAATTCAAGATAAGCTTCCAGGTCCTACCCCCTTTTCCAACCAGATTGCTACACTTAAACATCTTCCATATAGAAATTCCATTGCCACTACTGCCACTTCTCTACAATTTCCACACTACTGCCACTTCTCTACAATTTCCATATCTTTTAATAATTCCTACTTTCTAATCATCTTTTTTTAATCTCTTCTTTTCCTCCCCATTAGCTAGGAATGTTGGATGAATGGAAAGGTCTGGAGAAAGATAAGGGACAATTTTAAAGATGAAACATTGATCCGAAGGCCTAAGATATGGAAAACTTCATAAACAATTACATAAATAGTTTTAGTTTACTTATTTCCCATTTCTAATAAGCTTTCCTTTCCTCAGCTTGTCATTTTTACACTGCATATTGTACACTGAATTGGCATGAAAGGAATTCATTCATATAACTTCACAATATGAGAGGTACTAACCCATGAGGGAGTTGAGGAGGAAGGCAGAAAGTGGTCTCAGGCATCAGGCTTGATTTGAATGCTTTAACACCAACAATATTGAGTGGCACAGAGTATGAATGGCTTTTAATAATTTGGTGTACATGCCTTTACCCACCCCCAATGAACACGCTTTTATACAGTCTTTGGCTCCACTAAATTCTTTCAATGACAACTGATACAGAAAGAGCCCATATGAGCTGGCAGGGGCATGAGGGAAGTTGCAAAACCTTGTCGCATCAGTCCCATGACCAACATCAGAGCAGCCTCCTGCTTGAGGAAAGGAGAGCCCTAACTATGTGCCTGTGCAGACAGCTCCCTAAGTTGCAAGTCATGAAAAGGCCCAGACTCACATAATTGGCATAGATGTCTGTGTGATTCCACTCCAAGCCATCATCCAGTACAGTGATAACAACTCCTTTGCCTGTGATGCCTTTTTGCCAAACAGGTATTACGTGGAGATCCAGCTTGGGCAGAGACGCTGTCATCCTAGTATCTTGCTGGTAAAGGAAAACAAAGAAGCCCTGGTAAAATCATGAGCTCCTTGCTGCAAAATGAGAAGTGAAGCTACAGAAAGTGATCCCATCTTTCTTTTTTTCGGAGGTCACTGTCATCTTTAGAAGAATGCAATTAGGAAAAACAAAATGCAAACTTGAGGATAAGGCCTAGAGCAGCATAAGGGTGCTGTTCTTATGAAACAATAAATTGCATAGAAGAAAACATTGGTACTAAACTTATAGACCTGGGGTTCAGGGAGGACTTTATGACTCTGACCTCAATGGCAAGGGAAGTAAAAGCACAAATAAATGAATGGGACCTTAACAAGCTAAAAAGCTTCTGTGCTGCAAAGGAAACCATCAACAAAGCAAAGAGGCAACCAACCAACTGGGAAAAAATATTTGCAAACAATGCCTCTGACAAGGGGCTAATATCAAAAATATATAAAGAACTTGTACAACTCAACAAGAAAAAAACAAGCAATCCAATTAAAAAATGGGCAAATGATCTTAACAGACACTTCTCTCATGGAGACATACATATGGCCAACAGACATATGAAAAAATGCTCCACTTCACTAGCAATTATGGAGATGCAAATAAAAACCACAATGAGATACCATCTCACACCTGTTAGAATGGCTATAATCAACAAGACAAGGGATAACAAGTGCTGGAGAGGCTGTGGACAAAAAGGAACCCTCATACACTGCTGGTGGGAATGTAAACTGGTACAACCACTATGGAAGGCTGTATGGAGACTCCTCAAAAGATTAGGAATGGAATTACCATATGACCCAGCCATCCCTCTACTGAGCATCTACCCAAAAAACCTGAAAACCTTAATCTTTAAAGATGTTTGTACCCGCATGTTCATCGCAGCACTGTTCACAGTGGCCAGAACATGGAAACCACCAAAATGCCCTTCGATAGATGACTGGATAAAGAAGATGTGGTACATTTACACAATGGAATACTACTCAG
>PVKE010017399.1:0-30899 GCA_004027555.1 Craseonycteris thonglongyai
TTGTATATAAGTATGTATATGAATACAAATCAGCATACTGTATTGTTACTGACACTGTCCTAAGTACAATGAATGACCTCAAAAAGTCATAACTTTTCCAGTGAATTTAACACAATAGGAAATAATAATTTAATATGTTTTATTAATCAGTTGTTCAGTTCTTGGTCCAAATGAATTTAAATTTCAATGTTATGCTATTTTTCTAAATAGCTATTAAGAACAGCTTTAAAAATATTCCAAAGATTTGATTTACAAACGTATCATTAATAAATAATTCTGTGTCACTAAAAACTCAAAGTTCATCATTTCCCAAAAGCAATACAAGAATTTAAGATCTAGTAATGATTTGTTTATTGTTAGACAATTTAGTCTATTTTCTGTGTTAGCCTCAAGGGAAATAATTTCTATTTACTGTTCCTTTTCAGACTGATATATGTTTATTTAGTGTGGTTTCATGCACAAAGGAATCATAAAATGGACTGAGTCTTCTCAGGATTCCTTTGAAGATGAGACATTCATAGAAAATTTCATTTCTAGACTTAAGGAAGAGATGTCTTCCTTATTTTCCTCAAGTTTCCCATTATGCACAAAACACTTGCTTAGAGTTATAGAATTTATGGGGATGCTGCCTAAACATTCCACCCTGAGAACTGTCTGGAAAGAATTTTGTCTGCTGTTCCCCTCAGGGCTGCATATAGCCATTTTCAGTTACATGCAATGTTTATATTCACCATGGCAATGAAGTATTGGCTTCCAGTTAAAATATAAGAGAAAAGTAGTAACAAGACATGGAGGCATCGTAACACCAACTTCTTTTGCTAACACGTTATGCTTTAGTGTAACATTGTGTTGTGCCTCTCCCTTACTAAGTTCTTTAGTCCCACAGAATCAGATCAGTTCTGGCATTCTTTGACTCTCTGATTTTTTAAATAATATCTGTGATTTCTTGTTTGTTTCTGTGTGTAAAGCCCACATTTTTCACTCATATAAATAATAGATCTAAAAGTAACTGTGGCTGCTCTGTAGAATCATAGAATTATAGAGATGGTGCAGTATATCTTATATTACCAGGAGGCAGAAAAATAGTAAACCATTCAAAGGAAAATGTTTAGTTGGTGGCCAAGCCACACTTTACAATTCAAAGTTCTTTCATCATAAAACAATACCTTTCCCATAATATTAGTAATGAATCGGACAACTGTCATGTATTTGGCAGAAGTTCACTTAAACCTTGTTACATAGTTGAAATGTTTCTTAGAGCTTGTGTAGCAGTAAAAAGAACTGAAGGATTTACAAGTAGGGGAGACTGGTTACAGTACTGAGATAATCACTGAGAGATGTAGGATTGGCCATATAGGTGGGAAGCAATTCAACTTTCTCAGTTTGCAATCTCCACATATACTTGTATGCTGTATTTTCTAGGTTTTAATATCAAGGATAATCTAGCTTTTAAAATACATGGAGACATTTGTCCTTTAACCTATGTAGTAAAACACATTAAGAACCACAAATCATATCTGTTTCATGATGTTATCTTAGTATTTACTCATAAAATCTTTTGAACACACCCACTGTCCCTTTCTTCAGGTTACTTTAAGCTTAGGGAAAGCTGGGAAGGCTCAGCAAGTTGAATGCTGTATTCACAACCTTGAGGACCGAGGATCAAATCCTAGCCCCGGCCTGTGTGACATTATATGATGAACTGAGGTGTGCTTCCCATGAGGGAGGCCCCCAGTTCGGTTCCTGCCCCGCAGTTCAGCCCCTGGCTCAAGGGGGGTGCCTCCCATGCAGGAGGCCCCCAGCCTAGTTCCCCCTCTTCGCAGCCCCTGCCTGCCCATCTGTGTGGAATGAAACCATGTCAAAAATGGATGGTATGAAACTATGGAGATTGCTCTGGGCCCTCACCCTTCTCTCTGTCTCTCTCTGTCTCTGTCAAAAAAACAAACAAACCAATAAAGCATGTAAAAAAAACAAGCTTAACTTTTTATTTTGTAGAAATATTTGTTCTTTAGAGGTTTTAAAATAAAATGAGTTAATTCTGGCTATATATTTTATCGAAAATTTAAGCATGTTAGCCTAAACCCACTAGATATTTCTTTCATAATATTTTTTTAACTTCTCTGGTTTCTTCAGAGTTTTTCTCTTACTCTCGTTATCAGCTTCACTAACTTATATATATTTTAAATTCTGTTTGACTAGGTTTTTGTTATGATGCCAGTTCTTTGCTCTCTGTATGCTTCTATTTTTGTGTTAAAATTAATTCCTGTATTTTCCTTTATGAAAATTTCTTTTCTTCCTTACCTGAACTCATTTTGTTTGTTATTTTCAGCCTGTTAATTTCAATATGTATTGGATATTCATTCTTTGTAATAATGGAAACACATAAAATTATGAATTTTCATTTTGTATAGATTTTTAAAATTATTATATATGGCACACACACGCTGTATCAAGGATGAATATGTATTGTTTTATCTATATGTTCTCAATATATGCTTGGTGATAAGCAGTTTGTAGCATTAAATTTCAACAAATATAATTTATATCTCTGGGTTATGTTTTTATGCTTATCAAATTTAATTTTTTATTTTATTTTTTTCTGTATTTTATTTGCATTGTTCTTATATTAAGAAATATACTGGGACTTCTTGAGGGAATTTTAGTTTCAGGAGGGAATATGTATCTCTTTTTTCATCATGACGTCTTCAGTGACTAACACTGTGTTTTCCACAAAGTTGTTTCTCAAATACTTACAACATCATATTGAATTCCTATACTTTTACATACTCAGTACTGAAGACTATTTATGTTTCTGAGAGCTATGACTCTATCAGTATCTCCTGATACTGTGAAAATTGCCAATTTGACATATTCTTACTTATTTTCTTTATAGGCTCATTAGTATTAGCTCACATTTGATTCAGAAATCGTAGCCATGTGACCAAGGTTGTTTGCACACTGTAAGTCCACAGGATTCCAAATACATTTCCTAACATGTCTCTAAAAAAGCCTTTTGGAAACCAAACTTTTCAAGACTGGTCATTTTTATATTGAGATGACATTGAACTTAAGTTTGCTGCAGGAGTTTATAGAAATTGTGGAAATCCTAAAAGTCTATGAGCTATCTGAGCAAGCCCAGAGCCAAGAAGATGCTCTCATTTCATGCAAGAAAATTGTCACCATTTTGATATGTCAAAAATGGATCGATTTCCTCTACTCACGGAGAGACTCATCATTATTAGAAGCTGCTGCTCCTGAGATTACTATATTGGACTTTCAGCCACAGTTTTATTGCCCTACTTTACCCTTGCCAAGCTACCACAGTTTGCCAAAGCTAATTTTTCAACCCGTAGGATGGGCTCTGTCAGTTTCCAGGCCAAATATGACTTTGAGCAGTTTTCCGCAGCCCATGACTCTCATACAATGGCAGTCCAGACAATATTCAGCCACAAATAACTCTATTTTTTATATTACATGGCTGGATACTTTCCAGACAGCCATCATATATGGAATTTAATACAAACTCCTGTTTTAGTCAATGATCTGAAGTCATTTTCTGTCATTCACAGCATAGATCTCTTTTATTGCTGTTATTCATTTCTAACCTCCGATCCTCTTTGCTGCCCCTAATTGTATCACCTCAACTTCATATATCACCATGGTATTATAGCTACCTTCTAATCCTCTGAATTTACTTATTGTGATAATAGATTCTTTATACCCTACTATCCCAAACCTCTAGAGACTGTTTTGCCATTCAGGCATAATGTACATATATTTACCTTTGCACTTTTTATTCTTAAATATACTAACTAAACTCATTTGTTTGAGTGCCTAGTACAGGGGTGTCCAATATTTTGGCTTCCCTGGGCTAGATTGGAAGAATTATCTTGGTCTGCATATAAAATACATTGACATTAATGACATCTGATGAGTTAAAAAATAGAAAAATCATTAAAAAATCTCACAATGTTTTAAGAAAGTTAACAAATTTGTGTTGGGCCACATTCAGAGTTGTCCTGGGCTGCACATAGCCCACAGTTTGTGGGTAGGACAAGCTTGGCCTATTATATACCAGCATGCTTCTTAGACACAGGCTAGCGAAGAGGACAGTCATAGTCCCTGCCATCTTATAATGGTAATGTTGGGGAAAATAAGTGTATATACAAGGGCTGTCATATATATAATGATATGAGCAAATAAAAGGGAAAATTCAAGAAATTCTGACTCCCTAAGAAGGACCTGTAGGCACACTGAGAACATGTAGTCCATATGTTAGCCTAAGCAAAATTTTTGGCTGAAAATAAGCCAATTATAATTAAAGTAGCTTCATATCAGCAGGAGGTATGACAGATAATTTGTTTTTTATGATGCCAATGTTCTCTTTAAAATATATTTTTATATTTTTGTCTGCAGCAACAATAGGAAATATACTTTTAAAATGAAAACATAAAGATTCTTACAACTGTATTAATTTTGTTTTCTTAAACATTGTGCAGATAGTCTGATCCAATTAAAGGACATGATGAAAAAAATAGATGATCTTAATATTCTTAAATTCCTGAGGATTGCATATATGGCTTTAACTTTTTGAAATATCATCCAAGTAGTGGTAAAACCATTTCTCTGTTTTTATTCTTGGTGTTTTACCTTACATAGATATTCTAAAATATTAAGACATCTTAGAAGTCTTTCTTTCTATGTGCTTTCACAGATATTATTATTTCTCCCTAATCAAATAAAAATAAAATCAAAGATACATGACTTTAATATCAGTTCTATTTAATTAAGGGAGAAATTAAAATATTAATCTCACTACTTTATAAGCCTGGATGAAAGTATTTATAGAAGTAAATAATATGATTCTATACACTTAGGATTTATCACAAAGGCTGTCAGTTCAAAGTTTCTTTACCCCACTAGTGACAACCCACTGCCTACTATTAGGTCTATGTTCTCTAAAACAGTTCACAAACAATGGATAAGTGTATGTCTGTTAAGATAGGCATCCATACATTATCTGAGTTAAGCAAGGGTACAAGATTAATGCTGGAAAACAAACAATGATCAATTATCATGTTTTAGAAAATAAAGCATCTTAAAATTTTTTATGGGGGAGGCCGGGATGGCTCAGTGGGTTAAGCGCTCACTTTGTAGCGCTGGGGACCGGGGATCAAATCCCGGTCCCGCCCGTGCGGAACCATGTGCTGAACTGGGAGCTCCCCCAGTTCAGTTCTCTCTCTGTCTCTGTCACTGTATCTCTCTCTCTCTCTCTCTCTGTCAAAAATAAATAAATAAAAATTAAAAAAAAATTTTTTATGACCCAGAGAGATTAAATAATTTAATCTTTTTTTTAAATATATATTTTTTAATTTATTTATTTTGACAGAGAGAGAACTGAACTGGGGGAGCTCCCAGTTCAGCATATGGTTCCACACGGGCCGGGGCCGGGGCCGGGATTCGATCCCTGGTCCTTGGCACTGCAAGGTGAGCGCTCAACCCACTGAGCCATCCCAGCTTCCCCATTAAAAATTTTTTAAAAGATTTGTTACTCACTGCTTAGTATCCTTTTTTTTTTTAAGATTTTTAAAATTGTTTGTTGACAGAGATAGAGAGAGACAGAAGAGACAGAGAGAAGGGGGAGGGCCTAGAGCAGTCTCCATTGTTATATGTCATCAATTTTTGACATGATTTCATTCCACGCAGGTGGGCAGGGACAGCACAGGGTGGGAACTGGGTTGGGGCCTTCTGCATGGGAGCCACACACTCTATAGTGTGGTGCTGAACCTGGGGCCTCCCACGTAGGAAGCTCATCTCAGTGAGAATCAAACTGGGGGCTTCCTGCACACCCAGGAAGAACACCCCAGTTCAGCATATGGTTCCGCACAGGCTGGGGTCAGCACTCAATCCTTGGTCCACAGGGCTGCAAAGCAAGTCCTTAAGCCACTAAGCCATCGCGGCTTCCTCTGTTTATATTTTCTAGTAGTCTATATTATAGTCTCAGTGTCTCAGTGTTTTCTTGTAACCTTAACTCATAAATTCTAGCTATTATGACATTTGTCTTCCATGGTTGACTGAGTCTCAATGACTACTGTTAATAATTCAAAGATGACTGAACTCAATCCTTCCCCTACCCACCAAACACTCTGTATACAAAAACTGTAACCAGAATCCTGTATTCCATATTCTCCCTAAAATACAGAGGTGGCATTCATTCTTGGGACAGTCTATAGATGTAGCCTTGCCTTTCATCTATGCTATGCAATAACAGGGTGGTGTTCCTCCCATTCCTTACTGCACAGTGGCCATGGAGAATACGTACATGGTGAATCTCTAACATTCATCCTTACTTTGCACAAAAAAGAGCACCATGTGCTCAATGCTTCTGAGACTGTGCATGAATGGAAGCTTGTTTTCTGGGTAGCTTACAAACAAAGTGGGCTAGATTAACACCACAAAAGTTTGTACAAATAAATTGACAATTGAAGCACAGTCTTCCAAATTTGATCAGGTAATGGAATTTGATCCTGAATAGGTTGACTACCTTCTAAAGTAGATGGTTTAAAGACGAACCAAATTTTCAAATTATAATCTTTAAAACATCTAAGACAGGAGTGTTCAATCTTTTGGCTTCCCTGGGTCACATTGGAAGAAGAAGAATTGTCTTGATCTACACATAGAATAAAATACACTAACACTAACAACAGCTGATGAACTAAAAAAATTAAAATAAAATAAACAGATGGCAAAAAGCTCATAATATTTTAAGAAAGTTTACAAATTTGTGTTGGGGCTCATTCAAAGCCATCCTGAGCTGAATGCAACCTGCAGGCAGCAGGTTGGACAGGCATGATCGAAGATACAGCCTCAAAGTACTTTTTTTAAGTAAGCCTAGGGAAATCTCGAGTTGCATGAGAAAAGATAATTGATAGGTACCAACATTGAAGCAACACATACAGAAATGATCAGGCAAGAATTTTAAGGCAGTAACAAAAATAATCTAATCAATTATGAACACTTTAAAAATAGAAAATCTCAGCAAAGAAATAGACAACATAAAGAAGTACCAAATTAAAAATTTTTAACTGAAAAGATAATAACCCAAATCAAACTCTCACAGAATGGGTTCGTTAATACAGTGAAGGTGACAGAGGCAAGACTCATTAAACTTGACTATAGATTACTAAAAATTATCTTATTTGAACAACAGAGAGAAAATAGATTTATAAAGTGAAAAGATTTTAGGAGTTATGGAATAATAGCAAAAGACCTAGCATTTACATCATCAGAATTTTAAAGAAGCAGGAAAAGAATGTGGGGGTGAAAATATATTTGAAGAAATATTGGCTGAAAATTTCTCAAATTAAAAAAAGAAAAAAAGAAAACCATAAACATGGATTCAAAAAGTTGAGAAAATCCAGTCAGATAAATTCTAGCAATCTTATATCCTGGTATAATATAATCATATAGCTAAAAACTAAAGACAAAGAAACATCTTGAAAGCAGCCATAGAGAAGTGATTCATCACCTATCATTTACTTCAACAATTCAAGTGAGAGCTGGCATTTCATCAGATACTCTGGGGTCCACAGTGAAGTGACAACATTTTTTAAGAGCTAAAAGAACAGAATTGTTAACCTGAAATACTATGTTTAACAAGTATTTTCAAAACATGGAGGTGAAATAAAAATACACTCACATATAGAAAAACAAAAAAGTATGTATCCCCAGCAGAACTGCTCTGTGTGACTAGCTAAATAGAGTTCTTAAGTTAGAAAGGCTATGATTATATAATAACTTGGAATAATAGGAATGAACAATAGAAAGGGTAATTATGTAGGTAAATATTAGGCTTTTCTTCTTTGCTTTTGAAATTATGCTTGACAGTTAAGAACTGTCAATCATAAAATTGTGTGATGTAGTTCTCAATGTAGGTCGACAACTACTTAAGGAGTAAAGTGACCTAAATAGTTATATTCCAACTGAAGTGAAAATATGCAAATTTCCAGGATATTTCAGTGTGTTACCATTATTTTTGTTTTCTATAGGCATTTTTTTTTCCTAATCACATTTCCTTTAACTCCATATTGGTCAATATTTTAAATTATCTGTGATTGTAAAGTTTTTTTTTGTGGGAGAATTTCTGTAAAGCTGACACTAACATAAGCCTTGTTCCTTTTTTCTTTATATGCACACTATTTCTATAGAAAAGTAAATTAAAATAGTGTTTTGGTGATTCAGAAATCTGAAAAAATGAGTTATTTTAATAACCTTTAAGCCTAAATGCACTTTTAAAAATTTCAGTATTGTTTTAAAACTCTTTAAACTAGAAGTCATCTATCTTTCTTCTATGGTAATTGTTTAACAGATTAAATTTGATTCTTCTGAAATTGAGAATTACAATTTTAGAAATTTAAGTTGAAACATATTATTTAGCTTATTACTTTTTATAATTAGAAGTAAAGAAAAAGAGTGTTATCAACTAATGTGTACGTCCCTTACTTTAAAACTTTGCCTCCTTGACATTTGCGTATTTCTTTTAGATTGGAAGTATTAGTGAAGAACCAGTAAATTCGTCTGTGAGTTAAGGAAAATTTTTGTTAGAGGAATGGCTCAGCATTGTTCTATGAGAAGAACACTTTCATAATACATGTCACCAAATTATAGAATTCAATATTAATTTGATAATCACAGTAGTGTGAAAGGTACCCAAAGACTGTCATTGGAATTACGATGTCTGCATGAACATAAAAATATATATATATATAAACTAGAGAACCTCTGTGGAGAAGTATGCTATTGCTAAAAATAAACTAACTATAGTTCATACCCTACAGAAACAAATTGATTTGATTTAAAATTAGAAAAGAAACCAAAATGTAATGCTGATGACAGTTTTGAACACAACAAACAAGTGTTTAAAACAGTTAATGACAAAATTGTGTAACTGTAATAATTTAAGTCTTGGGTGGCCATGTTCAATTAACTTCTGAATTTGGTTTAATTTGGTAAGTGTGAGGATTTGTACAGGAGAGCCACCAAATGTCTGATTCACTTTCTTGAAAATAGAAACTTTTGTATATTATGTAAACCCAATCATAGAACAATTTTCTAATAAAGCCATAGTGGACAAAGGGAAAAATACATACATAAGTGAAAATCCTAAAGACCACAATTCAGTGAAGCAAAACTCTGAAACCCTTAGAAGGCAATAGCATATGTGCTCTTATTCTACTTTTCTTAGAAAAGCAGGCCAAAAAAAAAGCAAAAGGATTATATGTACTCAATAACTCAAAACAAGAAGAACAAAAATAAAACCACCCTCTGATATGAACCAATTTAGAAATTTCAATGTTTGTCATATAAAAAATGTAATTAAACCTAACTGATTTTTTATTCCATCAAAATAATCCACTATTTAAAAGTAGTACATATTAGTTGTGTATAGTTCATTTGAGTTTGATATGTCTTTTAAGTCATTTTTCCCCATTTGGAGTACATAAATTGATTATGTATGATAATCATTTATTTCCATAATGGTTAAATGCTTTTATTTAATATGCTGTAGTACAGTGTAGGGGATATAGTGAATAATATAATTACTATGTACAGTGTCAGATGGATAATGGCCAAAAATCCAGAACACTGACAATACCAAAAGCTAGTGAGAATGTGGAGCCACAGGAACTGTCATTTGTTGCTAGTGGGCATGCAAAATGACACAGCAACTTTCAAAGACAGTTGGTAGTTTCTTAAAAAACTAAATATACTCCTGGTGCGTGACTCAGCAATAATCATGTTCCTTGTTTATTCAAAGGTGTTGAAAACCTATGTCAACACAAATTCTATTGAGCGTATTTGTGTATTTGTTTCTTTTCCACTCTGTTTCATAGATTTCTCCATCTTTCTCTGTACCAATAAAACACTGCTTATTTACAATAGCTACCTAATAAACCTTATTATTTGACTCTGTGAATGTTCCCACTGTATTCTTCTCTATTAAAATTGTTTTAGATATTCTAGGTTTTCATATGCATTTTAGTATACTTGTCTATGTCTACAAAAAACTTTGTTGGAATTTTGATAAGAATTCCATTGAACCTATAGATTATTTTGAAGAAAACTGAAATGTTTACTACATTGAATCTTCTAATCAACAAACACAGTATGCCTCTCCATTTACTTAAATCTTCAACTTCTTTAACAAGTATTTTATAATTTTTAGGACAAGGTACTATGCATGTTTTGTTAAGTTTATGTGTAAGTATTTCATTTCTTGTAGTAATTTAAAATAGTACTTTGTTTTCAATTTTGTTTTCCACATGGTTGTTGTTAGTACCATAGAGAGAAATTTAACTAAATTTTGTATGTTAATCCTTTACAAGGGCTATCTGGGAAGTATTCAGCCATACAATACTGAAAAGAAAGCACTTATGGCTGAATTTTTCCCAAATAGCCCTTATATTTTGTGAGTTTTTGGGTTTTTTTAATATAAATTTTTGGTATTTTCTCTGTAGAAAATCACATCATCTTCAAATGGAGATAATTTTATTTCTTTCCTACGATTCTCTACCCTTCTATTATTTTCTGCCCTATTAATATGACTAGAATTTTTAGTACTATGTTGAATAAGAGCAATAATGGCAGACTTTTTTGCCTTGTTTCTTAGAGGGGAAACACTCATTCTTTTGATATTAAGTGATATTATCTGTAGATTTCCTTTGTAAGTGCTTTTTATTATACTGTAGATGTTCTTCTCTATTTCTAGTTTGCTGAGAGTTTATTTTTAAAATCATGGGTAGTTGTTGAATGTTCACAATTTTTGTAGTTTATTCTGTCCCAAGCAGCAAACCTCATAACCAACTATCTTAGGTAAAAAAGTTATCTTCATATTACTATGGGAAAACTCTTTGTCTTATGTCTTTCAGTCTTGTCTCTTGGTTTTATAGAAAGGAACATAAAGGGGCTAAGAAAGTTTTTTTCCCAGGGAAGACGTCCATAACACCAGGCTATAATATCTACAAACTTTTATGTTAAACATCATAAAGTCAATATTTATGTTTTCTTTCTCAGAGTATTATTTGCACAAAGATCATTTTGTAAAATTTTAGAATAATGCCTTAAGCCAAATGGGGAGCAGGTCATACACTGAGAAAAGCAAAATAGGAAAACATTTTCATGTTTTTCCAAAATATGAATTCTTTCACATTCAAATAGCTTCTTCCAGGAGCTTAAATTGTGAGTTAATGTCATGGCAGATTATAGACCTTTAGGATTTTTCTTAAGATTTTTTGATACTTATTTTCAAGTAGGCACTGGAGGGAACTAATTCCTTGACCATCTCTCTCTGTCTTCTTCCTAGTATAATCCAGCACTCCAGAAAACAAACTTGAACTTTTTCTAAAAATGTCTATGGCTATAGTGATGAAAAGATCAATATTCTCTAAATATGCACCTTTATCCTCCTTCCAGGAGATCTTTTAAAATTTTTGGCTGCGTGGGGAAGCCCGGATGGCTCAGTGGGTTAAGAGCTCACTGCAACCTCAGGGACCAAGGATCGAATCCCCGCCCTAACCCGTGCAGACCCATATGCTGAACTGGGGAGTGCCCCCAGTTCAGTTCTCACCAGGTTGAGACCCGGCCCAGTTCCTGCCCTGTGCAGCCCCATGCCCACCTGTGGAATGAAACTATGTAGAAAAACCAATGATGTGCAACTATGGAGACTGTTCTGAGCCCTCCCCCTTCTCTCTGTCTCTGTATCTCTCTGTCTCTCTGTCTAAAACAATAAAAAAATAAATCTTTAAAATTTTTGTCTGCAATTTACAAAAGGTCAAGATAATAGTTTTTAAAATTTTCCAACTGAATAAATTCTACAAGTATTGCACACTTTTAAACTTACTTTTTATTAGCTGTTATTTCTAAGGTAAATAAATATTATTTTATTACCTTTATTTCTAAGATGGAATTAAAACACATACTTTAAAGAAGATATCTATTAGCTAATTCTAATAGGAAATTATAAAAACAGAGTGCTAGTAATTGGGAGGACAATAAAGATCATCTGGCTCAGGGGTCAGTAAACTACAGCCTGTGGTTATAAACTTCTTTGGCAAATGAAATTTTATTGGAACACAGATATACTTACTCATTTACAAATTACCCATAACTGTTTTGACTCTAAAGCATAGGAATTAAGTAGTTGAGACAAAGACAATATGGCTCACACACATACAAAATTACTATCTGGTTCTTTTTTTTTTTTTTTTAATCTTATCATGGAAATGTTTTTGTTTTTTTTAATTAATTTTTTTTTTTTTTTTTTTGAGAGAGAGAGAGAGACAGAGAGACAGAGACAGAGAGAAAACTGAACTGGGGGAGTTCCCCAGTTCAGCATATGGGTTTGCCTGGGCCAGGGCTGGGATTTGATCCTTGCTCCCTGGCACTGCAAAGTGAGCGCTTAACCCACTGAGCCATCCAGGCTTCTCACAACTAGTGAATTGTTTAAAAAGATTTATATTTTTGTACACAATACAATAGTGGAGCCTCATTTACTGTAACTATTTGTGTGTGTTGAGTGCATATATGAGGTCTGACAATTAAGTTCACAAACTTGCCACTGTATCCTTGCATTGGCAGCATGTACAAACAACTCAGCAAGTTTTCATAACCTTGGTATAGCAGTGTCTCACAACTGTGTTCATGTCAATGTGTGATGGAGTCTTGATGAGCAGCGTTCATTATTGTTATGTGTTTTTTTGTGTGGCATTGAAAGAATGTTGGAGCTTGAGTTCGCCAAGACCTCTTAGAGAGGCAAGACCATGTTTTGGGCCATGCTATCACTGGTGATGAAACATGGGTGTACTGACATGACCTTGTAACAAAGCATCCAAGTGTACAATGGAAGTCAACCAATTCTTCATAACTAAAAAATTCGGTTAGTCCAAATTAAGAGTCAAAATAATGTTGCTAACCTTTTTTGATGGAGGAATTGATCATTATGAATTTGTATCAACTGGACAAACAGTCAACCAAGTTTATTATTTGGAAGTGCTGAAAAGTCTGCATGAAAAAGTTAGATGAATATGACCTGAACTTTTCGCCAATAACTCATGTCTCTTGAATCATGACAACACATCAGCTCACATGGCACTGTCTGTGAGGGAGTTTTTAGCCAGTAAACAAATAACTGTATTGGGACACTTTCCCTACTCATCTGACCTGGCCCCCGATGACTATTTTCTTTACCAAAAGATAAAGGAAATACTGCAAGAAAAACATTTTTGATGACTTTCAGGACATCAAGAGCAATACAACAATAGTTCTAGTGGTCATTCCAGAAAGAGTTCCAAAATTACTTTGAAGGGTATACTAGGTGCTGACATTGGTGCATAGCTTCCCAAATGGAGTACTTTGATGGTGACCATAGTGATATTCAGCAATGAGGCACTTTTACTAGGATGAGTTTGCAAACTTAATTGTCATACCATAGGTTGCTACTCTCCACCCAACTACCCTGTAGAAATGAAAGCCTATTTTTTTTTCCAACTTCTGGAAGCTTTACCAGCAGGAAACCCTTATCTGTGTCAGATGCCTATAGGAACTGAACTGAAAAGTTACTTTTTCCAAGGTCACCCATACTTCTGGTTGTCAGCTTCCAGAGAGGAATATGAAGGCTGGCCTCATTAAGCTAATTTGGGAAAATGTTGAAGGGATTTTCTGTCCTCACGGCCTCTCACTGGGTAGGGTTGTCTAAGGAAACTTTCACTGAGGCAACATTAAAGCTTAATTCCTCCCATGGCCTAATTTTGCTTTCTTTCCCTATTCTTTATTTCCACTGGTGTCCATCCTGCCCATTCATTCCTTAATAAGCCTCCTGCTTGCTCATTTCCACCTGAGTCTGCTTCCTGAGGGGTGGGAAGGGGGCAACCTGGATAAAATGCCATTAACAACAACAACAACAACAAAAGATTAAGCATCTTCAAATGAGTGTCTGAAATTCAATCTCAGCTCATTAATGCACAACACCTATTTAGTAAGGTTATACTGCCTGTCTTAAATGTAAGCTTTCTTGTTTCTTTGTAGAATAGTTTTATTAGTTGATTCAGTGGAGCTCAATTTTTTGATGTGAATTAATGATGCAATTACTGGATCATTCCTTCATAAGGTGAATTCTTGAAGGCTACACATTGTTGAACATCAATCTACCTCTTGTATTGGTAAATAAGGAAGATTTCCTGGACCCTTTTAATTACCACGTTGCCAGCAACAGAGTGATTAATGAAAACTGAGAATAAATCACGTGAATGGTGGGGGAAAGAATTCAATAATATCCCATTGTCCATCAGCATGTAATTTTTCCTTTAACTTTTTTTATTTTTCAATTTTGTCTTATCCCTACAGAGAGGGAAAAAAATTATTTTAAATACAATTTAAATTATGGTTTTACTTAGCTATTAAGAATTACTGTATTCAATTAAACTGAGAATTGAAAGATTTGAACTACTGATGTGTGTAATAGAAATAGGAAGTCTGCCTGGGAGAAAAAGCACAGGTTATAGTTTTTATTTATGCTTTATTCTGACATTTTTAGTGGCTTATGCCAACGGAATAGCTTTACAAAAAAAAAATACTAACCAAACAAAAGTGAATGGGAACATAAGTAAAAATGCTTAAGTGGCTCTGTCAAAGATGGAATGACAAAGTATTATATTTACCATGTTTTTTAAAATATGTGGCACTCAATCTAAAACCATTTAAATCTTGAAAGGACCAGAAACATAACAAAATTGAATGGGACTATTTCTATTTTACTTCTTTTCTTAGAATGCTTGATGCATTTTTTTTTTCAAATACAAATATTTAACTTCTAAATTCACATTTAAGGACTAGCTTTTAAATGTGATCAAAATTTTGTGCCACCAGCACACAGGGAAAATGTTTTCATTGTTAGTGTTTAGATTTCTGTCCTGGCTCACACAATTTACACTAAAAGCTCCCTGGTAAGTCGTTTACCATTGTTAATATCATAAAAAATGTGAGAATTCTCTATAATGTACTAATCGAGGTTAAATTATGTCTCTTAAACACATTAAGCTACAGTTTTAGAAAACTAACAAAGCTTTAGGTTTGTGTCATCAAAGTTTTAGGTTTGTGGTACCACTTGGTCATTTTTTAAAGGTCTAATCAGATGTCCATTCAAAAGGTAAACTCAGAGAGAAACTGCTGAGATTTTGCTGAGATAAAATGGTGTTTGAAGATTGTTAGTTTAGATGACTAGGTTGTAATATTTCTATTTTATTTTACTTTTTTAATGGATGATATTTCAGGACATAGCTCAAAAGAAGTGGTCTGACATAATAACTGCTACCCAACCAACATTATTATAATGAATAGCTAATACAGAAACAACAGATTGATAGATTTCAGGCATGAATGACTGAGAAAATGAAAAACACCCCCATTTAATATACTTAAACATTTTATTTAAAATCACAAGGCTATTTATTTATTAGACCAATAACAGGTCACTATAAGACCCTTAGCTCAGTTTTACACTCTAGCAGCTGATTTATTTTCCAATGAAGGTGTTTAGACCCTCTAGAATAAAAAAAGTGAGAAAAAGAAAAAGGCTCCGGGATAGCAATTCTCGAAGTATGGTTTCTATAGAAACGCCTAGGTCAGGGCTCCTTTGTAGTTGGCTAAAAATTCAGATTAGTGGACTACAATTCAGACTCTTGAATGAGGCTCTCTGGGGTTGTGACTTTGAAAAGTGCATTTCCTAGGGATTACCCTGTTTAGAATTACCTACCCCTAATATTATGTGCTAAAGAGCCTGGTATAGATGACAGTGGGTCTATTGGTTGTACTATAAGCTGTGATTTCCCAATACCATGATGTGACCTCCAAATGTACTAGGAACAGTGGATGGTCTGGGAGCATTGGGCCTGGTGTCTTGAGTGTCCAAGCACTCATCCCTGATGCCACATTAGGGTACAGGTGATCATGCCCTTCTCAAGTCTAACACACAGGAAGCAATACCACCTAGAAAGAGATATATAGATGCGTTTTAACCCTGTCTTTAACTGTTGGAAATTTCCAGCTCATCTGGCTGGTGGTAGATGCTCAGTATATTTTGCACTGAATGAACTAAATTTATTCTGGTCTCTGCTGGCCACTGACACACAAGACACTTCTTCACATCTCTGAACTTCCTTTTTTCTCATCGTTAGAATGAGATTGATATAATAATAATACCTTTCCTGAAGAATTTTTCACAGGTGAAATATGTTCATTTATATGAACTCTCCCTGGAAAAGAAAAGCCTCCAAATAATTGTAAGAGTGAAATATTGGAAGTGTGTATCATGTAACTTCTTTTTTTTATAGGTTCAGCTATTAATATTTTAGAAGTAACAAGTGGTGCCAATTTTCTCATTGATATCATTTTAATTGATAGAATATAAAAATCTTGATTGAAGAAATGTATTATTTTTATAGGAATTACCCTCTTTTTTAAACTCTAGCCTGTAAATACTAAACATGAATTGGTCAGATATCCTTATATATTTTAAATCCTGCTTATCTCTCCACATTTAACTGTATTTATTCATGTGGTTATTCACTCAAGCAAGCACTGTCAAAATTCTAAGCTCTTCACTAAGCTCAAAATCTATACATACCATTTTTTACTTGAATTCTTCCTAGAATGTCTAAAATAAATCTAAAATTTATGATGAATACAAATATATAAATGTTTATATTAATATGAATAAATAATATCTATAATGTTTTAATATCTAGTGTTCCTCTACCATATTCAAATGCCTATTCTCCCCATTCTTCCTATTTGTTGAGGAATATTTCATTGTATAGATGTACCAATATTTGTTTTTCCTTTTACCAGATGAAAGGAATTTGAGTTGCTTCTAGCTTTTAGCCATTATGGAGAAAAATAAAGCCACTATTAGCACTTGCATAAACATTTTTGTATGATCATTAGTTATCTTCTCTCAAAGAGAAGAAAAGAAACAAAGGTGCTAAAACTCTCTCCAGGGGTATTTGGAAGAGTTCAGCAACATCATCTATTTCACCATCTTCATTTTGACTTATGGACATTTATTAACTTTTTAATTAACAAACTTAAGTGTTCAGTAACTATGGTTAATACATTGTTTGAGACACTGTCAAGGTCTGCTTATTTCTTCAATCTTTTTATATTTCTTCTCTTTATGACATCTCATTCTCCTGTCAGTTGAATAAATTTTGAAAAGACTTCCATACAAGGTTCTCACTATATTGAGAAACGTATTCTCTGCATCCGCTTCTTCCTTTTGACCTGGCTCATTCTTACACACCTTTCACATCTTGGCCTAGAAGATACTACTACTTGTAGTAACTTTGGTTCCTTGACTGTTCAGGCCTGAACCTGGCCTGGTTAAGGTCCTTGACCACATACTCTCACCACTGCTACAGCATTTACTTTGCAGTAGTGATCAGTTATTTAGAACACTTCCCATTAATTATAAGTGGGAAAACCCAAAAGAGAGAGAGAGAGAGATTTTAGTGTCTTCTATAATAGAAAAGTTTAAGATTTGGTCCTGATTGAGGTATGGCATTTAGAAACAAGTTTCCAGTATGACTCCACCTTCTGTTTCATTGTCTTTATTTTCAGATTTCACACTGCAATCTTATTCAGTCTTAGGTTCCCATCCTCTCAAGATTAAACATAGTGGTAAGAGAGCATACCTATCTTTATACACACTGTAAAAACCTCATTATAACATTAACTCTAATCAATGTTACACACTCACCTTAACATTAAGCAGTGGAATCAGGGGTACAGTGCTATGGGAAGGCCCACCTGAGAATAGTATTTAAGGCAATTCCAACAAGAACTGAGGAACTTGCATGCAATGCAGGAAAATGGACAAACATTTCATTATTTGAATTGGCATGTTGATGCTTCTATATCTGCTCTAGGGACAGTAATAGTAAGCTAAGAATAAAAATATTATTTAAAGGATCTACTTAGTAAGTAAGGTGTGATGTCTTCAGTAATTATAGCAATAAAACGAGAAGGAAATAATAGGAACTATAAAAAAAAGTCTTTATACTTTAGCATGTTGTTTTTGAAGAATGGATCAGTGATACTAAATTAGGAGAGGCAAGGTGAAGCCCTATAACAAGACTCTTATACACCTACAAAGTCTGAAACACTGTGGAAAGAAAAACAACAAAAAACTTTTTTTGAAAAATAAAAACAGAATTTACCTTAAGTAACATTAATTCTAGTATTACTTAATAAACTTTTAATGCAGTTTAATTATTTGTTCCCTTTTAGATAATTAGCAAATTGAGTATTTCTAGAAATTAAAAATAAATAAAAAATCTTAATAATTGAAATTTTAAGAAAACAATTTATAGATATCTGCCAATAAATGCAGGCTTGAGAAGGATAAGAAGATTCTGAGAAAAGCTTACCCTGCCAAACTTCTATGTACCTTATTAAATTCAAAATTCGTGACTGAATTTAATGTTCACAAAAAAATTCTGTGATAATTAAAAAAAAAAAACCTTAAGCAAAAGCTCAAGAATACATTCAATTCTTATAAAGCCTTAAGTATCTCTCACCTATTAGTATCACATGTATATATAAATAAAAGATAATAGTTCCTATGACTGCTAATTATTTATACATCATTGTCTGTGGTAGCTTCATGAAAACACTGGCCTAGGGAATGCATACTTATTTCACGTGACAAAACATATGAGATTTTATACATTGGTCTGATGTGGCCTTGACTGAACTCACATCTGACTCCCTTCTCCTTATTCAAGTTGAAGTAGACATGTGATTCTTAGTATAAGCTTGTGTGATTTTGGACAAGAAAATCAAGATGCCCAAAGAGTTTGATGTGTCTGGAACTATCACTGGGCATTAAATTGTCAATATGTTGATATTACTGTTGTGTGAGAAGTGACTATGTGTGAAATATTACACACCGTGTGTCTGGAATAATTTGTGCCTGGAGATTTCAGTGAGTTTGCAGTGGTTTGTCTGGCACAACTGTATATTTGAAGGAATAAATCTGTCTTGGCTATACATATGTGTAGAGTGATACATTTGTTTGGATGCATTTTCCCGTAAGCCATGCTATTAAAATTACCACCACTTCCCACATTCTCAAAAGTCAAGGCCTGTTCTTCTAGCTGATAATGTGAGCTGGTGTGTGTCTTTCTGGGATACAGTTTCTCAGTGCTCCAGCCTGAGCCCTGGCACAGATGTTCAAGCCATCAGAACCATCCCAACCTCATGAGATGGGAAGCTTATCATGACTTCTCATAGCTATATCCTACTTGCCTCAATTCTGAATTGCACATACAGTATTCCCATGAGGGAGTGCAACTGTTAATTCTGCCCTCAAGAGTCTCACTTTCCCTGGACCCTCATCAAATCATAGCACCTCCTCCCAAGACTGAAGGCTTCTAAACAACTTTGATTCCAATAGCTCCCTCCTGCCTTTGCAATTGCAAATAAAGAGGGCTTGTATGACACTGAAAAAAACTGGCTTATTCAGATTAAGTACCAACACCAGCACTACAGAATTTGGGCTTCAGCCCAGGCTTTTTCATTCAAAGGCTGTCTGACCTTGAAACAGACATCTAACCTTTCTAAACTTTAGGGATAGTAATACCTAATCAATAGGGTATTGCAACTAGTCCTAACTTTAGTTCAATTAGTAATAGTGCACACTTCCTAGAATACAAAAAAATTAAAAAAGAGGAACAGCTATTATCTTAGTATAATATTTTCTGAAGTTTCAGCTGTGTATGATTTTCGTGCAATCAATAGAAGCTTCTGTTGCAAGTGACTGGCTAAACAGTTGCAATTGGCAGAATTCTAAGACAACTCCTAAGATTCTTGCCTGTGGATATGGCTATAATAATATTCAATATTTTTATAATTTTGCATATAATGAAATATTATAAATAATATAATTTATTCAAATATGGGTGAATTTGCTTGGAATAATACTTTTCCCTGGTGTGTGAGCAGGATTTTTTAATATGACGTGATTTTAATTTCATGATTTTGTTACCTTATATGGCAAAAGAAATTTTGAAGATGTAATTAAGTTGCCTAATGAGTTGATTTTGATTTAAGCAAAAGGGAGACTATTCTGGATGGGCATAATAACCAGCTAAGAGGATGAGTTCTTTAAAATGACTTCTCAGAAATCAAAGAGATTAGAAGTCAGACACTGCTTTCCTGAAAGGAAGAAAACTGCTAGGCTTTGGAGAAAGTCTCATGGTAGGGGATGGCAGGCAGCCTCTAGATGCTGAATACCTCAGTCCTATCCTACAGATGCAAGGAACTAAATTCTGCCCCCAAATTAGTTAGCTTTAAATAACTCTGAGCCTTAGATGAGTTTGAAGCCCTGGCCAACACCCCAGTTTTATCCTGGTGAGACTCAATCTGTACCTAGACACTTAACCCATGAAACTGTGAGCTAATGATAAGCATTGTTTTATGTTACTAAGTTTGCAGTAATTTATTATGCAGTGATAGGAAACTAATACAAGAGATTGTATGAAAACCTTTCTGAGGAAACCAGGAGGGCTCAGTGGGTTGGGCGCTTGCTTTGTGGCGCCGGGGACCGGGGATCGGGTCCCAGCCCCGTCCCGTGTGGACCCATGTGCTGAACTGGGGAGTGCCCTCAGTTCAGTTCTCTCTCTGTCTCTGTATCTCTCTCTGTCAAAAACAATAAAAAAGAAAGAGAGAAAGAAAGAAAGAAAGAAAGAAAGAAAGAAAGAAAGAAAAAGAAAGAAAAGAAAGAAAACCTTGCTGATTGAAATTGTATCTCTAGGTATAGATAAAATTATTTCAATATAAATCATAAAATTTTATTGTAGAATGGAGTAAAAAGAGAATTATCTTATATATAATAAAAAAAATCCAATATTGATTGTATTTCTTGAAAAAAGAATGAAAATTCTATTAACCACTGCAGTATTTTAAGTTGCTCTTTCAAAACCAGAAATCGTTTTGTTATGCATAGTCAACATCAAAAGATCACCTCCTCCTGGTTTTCTAGGGTCAAATATATGTTAAGAACTGATTTGCAGCTGTTATATAGAAGGGAGTTTACCAAGCATTTAGCTATTTTGTTACTGTCCTATTCTCTAGGACATCATGGGGAAAATGACATAAAATGGGAGTTTTATTATCCTCTTCTTATATGGAAGAGAGAAGTCATCAGTTTGTATGTTCTCATAGTTAAATCTTAGAGGCTTTACTGAAAATCGAAGAGCAATAAAAGCAGATGGTAGTTTTACTTCACAAATGTTTATCTCAGCTCCACTTCTCAGGTTGTATAGACATATATAGATGTAAAATAACCTAAGAGGATATTGAATTGTCTCACTTTATTTAAATGGTGGCACTCCTGGGAAAAAAGATAACTGTATACACAATAAACATCATTATTTGTATCCATTTAATTAATTTCCCATTCTCGTCAAATTTTGATTTAGATGTCAAAGAAGTATAAATCATTAGAAAACATTTTTATCATCACTTCAGGACAGTAAAAGTTAGCTTCCACAGAAGACAAAACTCAAAAAATATTGATTTGATTCTTAATTTGTGAAATAAACATTCAGGGTGTATGCAGGTAGGATTTCCAAAATATTAACAGTGAGTCTAGAACTGCAAAGATGATGTTACATAGGCTAATCAGCCAGGGGCAAATCTCAATACTAAAAAGAATGATTTTAAGAAATAAAATTCTGTGGAAATCAAGATTGCACTTGCTTAAAATAATTCCTAAAAATCTGGCTGCTCCATAATACAGCTCCAGTGAGGGCAATGATACCTGTTACCGAGAAGTCGAGACCTAGATAAATTTAGGCTATCTCAACAAATACAGAAAAATAAAATTTTAGTAGCAGAATAGCAAAGTTTCTTAAACAAAATAAATAATAAGTAAACAAATATTAACAAATGTATCCTAAATATCTAGTAAAAATAATTAAAAATGATTACTTCAAATATAAAACTGAAAGTAACAAAGAGACAGAATCTCATGGACATAGTCCATAGTTTAGTGGTTACCTCAGAGAAAGAGTGGAGGAGGGATGGGGAGTCAGATGTGGGCATCAAATATATGGTGATGGAAAGAGAACTGACTCTGGGTGGTGAGCACATCATGCAACACAGAGATGATGTAAATTAGAATTGTAAACCTGGAACCTATGTAATTTTTACCAACCAATGTCACCCCAATAAATTTAACAATTAAAAAAATTAAAAAATAAATAAAAAGAACATGAATACTCAAGTTATATTCTCAGAATGCATGACTATTTACAAAGTATAGGTTCCCAAACAATTTATTTCACCAGTGGCAGGATTGTAATTAGTAAACTGAAAAACCGGTCTACCACTACTGTTAGGTCTAATTTCAGGGCTTTACCTCCAATGTAAAGCAGAAATTGAAGAGAAAGCTATCTAACCGGCCACATTGGCAATGATTTAAATTCTTGCCTCAACATTGGCATGGTACTAAATGAACAATGAACATATAAATGAAAATTTTATTTAGGATGCTTATGTGACCATTTTTAAGCTTTGGTAAAATTGTTGCAATTCTCTTAGAGATAAACACATAACATTTAATCTGGAGTCTTTTAAAAGATTGTTTCATGAGAAGTTTTGGTCTATACCATCCTGCTCTCTGACAAATCTCCCAGGACAAGTTGGCACTTCCTAAGGGGCCTCCAAGTCCTTGGGCAGCATACCAGTATTATCTCCAATTTAACACAATATACTTGCAAAATTCTGAACATTGTCATGACAGGAGAAGAACGAGGACATGTCCAATAAAAAGACTAAATTTGGGGAAGCCAGGATGGCTCAGTGGGTTAAGCGCTTACTTTGCAGCGCTGGGGACTGTGCAGAACCATATGCTGAACTGGGAGCTCCCCCAGTTCAGTTCTCTCTCTGTCTCTGTCTCTTTCTCTGTATCTCTCTCTCTCTCTCTCTCTCTCTCTCTCTCTCTCTCTCTCTGTCAAAAATAAATAAATAAATATATTTTTAAAAACCAACAAAATAGAAAGACTAAATTTTAGTTCTCATTGAACTTGCTTTGCTGCAAACGTAGGATATACTTTCTTTGCCATGGTAATATTGACCAAAAGTCATCAATCATATTTTACAAGAAAGACCATTTGAATAACATAAAACTATATTTAAAAAAAGCAAGGAATATCAGTTAAGTATTTAATCAACTAAAGAATTTAAAATTAAATAGCATACTAACCCAACTGTTGATACTAATAAAAATGAAAAAAAATTACAGTAGAGAAGAAAGATAATTTTAATAAAAGTAATACAATACCAAAACGTACTCAAATACCAAAATTGATCCAAAATTATGGAACTAATCAGATATTTTTTTAAATTATCAAATATTTTTTTTTGTTAAATTTATTGGGGTGTCAAACAATTTTAAGTAAAAAGAGATTGCCAATACAGATCAGCAAGTAGGACCACAAAAACCTTCAAGTAGTAGATCATTTCAAAATAATATTTCCATTTAATAGAAGGAACAATATGATTTTAGATATAAAATTCTGCAATGAAACAACCCCCCAAATCTAGTGTCTCAGTATCCAACATTTATTAACACTTAGTATATTAGCATGCTTACCCACACATATTGGTTGTGGATGGTGGTTGATAGGAGATTTAAATTTCTCTCTCTCTCTTCTCTCTCTCTCTCTCTATCCTTCTATCAATCATCTATCTATTTATCATCTATCTATCTATCTATCATCTATCTATGTATCTATTATTGTCATCATCATTTATCTGTTATCTATGTATATCCATATATATATATATATATATATATATATATATATATCATTATCTATCTATCATCTATCTATGCATGTGGTTAGTCTTGTTCCAAAGAATATAATTAGTATCTTTCTATAAATACTGAGTCACTTTTGAATTGAATGTTATCTTTTCACTTCCTTCCTCCTTCCCATTCCTCTCCAATTCCCCACTCAAGCCTTCGATTAGGTGCATAGAGAGGGCTTGTGATTTCAAATGAACAGAGAAAGAATTGAGGTATTTGTATTTGTATCTGCAGACTTGCTAGACCTGGTTCTGAGGTGCTGGGTCTAGGTTCCCCAAAGACATACAAGTATATCAATATCTGGCCTTTGGGGAGCATGATTTTCTGGTAACCACTGCGAGAGTCTACCTCTGGACTCGAAGTCCTCACACCTCACACCACACATTCTTCTTTTTAATCTTATGTCTCTGCTGGTCTGCAGGCTTTCTCAATACTTCTACAACTCCTTTATGGTCAGCTGAACAATTCTAGGTGCCTTTCTTACCGTTCCCAGCACATAGGAATCCACATTGGGTTCTGGCTAGCTCATCTGGCTGCCTTTTGCTGTAGCTGTTTCATGGTTACTCTGTACCTTTAAGAAAAGTGACAGTCTGTGGAGCTTTCACTAGTGACCTGGAAGTGTGCAAATAGTCCTCAAAGCTTTCTGCTTCCCAAAACATCTACCGGTAATCATTTCTATCCCTGCCCCTATGTTTGTTCTTCTGGGCAAATTTAGAAGCATGACTTAGGTGTTTCTGACCTCCCTAAATCTACCTAAGTCTCTCTTTTTCCACAAGCTAGGGCAGGGGTGTCAAACTCAATGAAAACACGGGCCATTTGGTGCAACAGGCAAGATTCACATGGGCCACATCACATTTACAAACATTGCGGGAACTGAGTTAGCGCGTTTATACACGTCCACAGGCCCCCAGGCAAGGCACTGGGCCACGTGTATACTCGTCTTCAGTAGTTAAAAGGTTAACGAGGAAATTGTGTGTACCGTATTGCCTCGGTCTCTCCTAAGTGCTATTTTCTTCATAACAATTTTTTCTATTTTCATTTTATTTCAGAGCATTGTGGGCCACAAAATATTACCTCAGGGGCCACATGCGGCCCATGGGCCACCAGTTTGACACCCCTGATCTAAGGGAAGCAAAAGGCCTAAGCTTTCCCCACATCTTATCAGTCTGAGAGACACCCTCATCCCCATTTATGTAATGGTCTATATTCACTTAGCCAGGGCTACCTCATTTTATGCTGAATGATAGAATATTGGATTTCAGAAAATCCTTTCTTTTCTGGACTACTCTCTGCTTGCACAAATGTGGTCTTGCTAAAGGGGTCATGAAAGTCAGCTTTAAGGTCCAATGCTGATCAGTGTCCTTTTTCTTCTAGGAAATAAATAAAACTTTTAGGACACATAGATTTTCTGCAAAGACTAACTGATATAAAGCAGGCCAAGTCCTTAGCACTGTGCTCACCATATAGTGATCATACAGGGCATGTCGGCTGCTATGTTTGTTGTGGTAATTCCCCCAGAGCCAAAGGGGAAATTTCCAATCATTTGTTAAAAATCAATTTCTCTGCTCAGAGAACGCCTTTAAATATTATTCTGGATCTCAGCAGTCTCTGAAACGTTTTGTGCAATCTTTTCTCTCAGACCTTCTTCTTTTTATAAAACCTCTCTGGATTCAGAAAAAATTCTGTGCATATTTCCCCTGCACATTCCCCCTGTGTACTCTCCCTTCATCCTCTCCCTGGATTTCCCCATGCTTATTTCCCTTGCATAGTCTCATTGTATATTCTTCTTGAGTACTTTTCCTTCTTGCCAGCAGTCTCCTATCCTGAACCATCAGATGCAGTTCAATCGCTCTGTGTGCTGTGTGATGATGTTTTTCCCTTCTTCACTCAGCTATCTTTGTCTGTAAGAGTTAAACCTTTTTCCTAAGAAGTGGTTCAAATGTTTTAGCTCCTTTTGTGTTCCTAGTATGCTTTCTGCCACCTTTAAAGTTAATTTCTTTTTTGGCTTAAAATATCTCATGGTCCCTCCATCTGCTTTTACTGTGGTTTCTGTTAGCAATATGATTCCCATACACAAAAGTTTCTGAGTGACAGATTTCTTCTAACGCTTTTTGCCTTTGCATTTGAAATTATTCAAAATCTAAGGGGTATATAAATTCCCCAAAGTCAAGCTCCATGGGTCACCACTGAGTCTTTCTCTTTGACATTCTAGATAATCTAAATATACTTGCTTTCAGAAGTCATTGTTTACCAAAAGCATAAAGCATCGTAAATGAGAATACCGTATTTTCCGGCGTATAAGACGACCCCCTAATTTTACAGTTAAAACATAGGTTTAGGCCTATATTCGCTGTATAAGACTACAGCCTCGGAAGTGGGGGGTAGTCTTATACAGCGAATATAGGCCTAAAACTATGTTTTAACTATAAAATTAGGGGGTCGTCTTATACGCCCGGTCATCTTATATGCCGGAAAATACGGAGTAAGTGTTTCTACAAGGAGATCTAGATAATGAAGGAGTCCTGTCAAATTAACGACTTACCACTCTTAAGGTACCTTTAAAACAAAATTGAATACCGGTGTCAGGAAAGAGGTGCCTATTTTGACACCAGACTTTCCTCATTCAAAGAATAAGCATTCACCATGACAATAGGTTTTACTATAGCACATGGATCTTTAATTTATTCCTAAAATGGAAGTTGCAGAAGTATCTGTGACTGTGTGTGTGTGTGTGTGTGTGTGTGTGTGTGAGGTAGGTGACACCACAGGAAAAAGCAAGGCACAGTGTACTAGAGCACCACTTTTTTGTGATAATTTATTTAAAACATCTTTTTTAAAATAGCAAAATAAGCCACGATATCATAGATTCAATAAAAAATAGACCTGAAGACTTTAAATCAAAATGTAAAATACTAAATGGATTTTTCCCTGTCAATGGTAGTCATAGAATCTTTTACCCTAGAATCACTAGGAGGTTTGTGTTCTTTTGCCCATCTTGTTAATTTAAGTGTTAGGTATACTTAGGAATTTTTAGGAATCAGTAGATTTAAGAATATTAATAAGATAAGAATTCAGAGACCTTATTCATGGCTTGCCTACCATTAATTAAAAGAGGACTTAATATTTAGAAGATTTAAAATGAACTCCACAAACCAGAGAAAATTTCAACCTCTTCTATTTTCTGTACCAGTTCTTTGGCAGTAATTTTTAAGTAAAATATTTCTTCAAAGGCTGTATGTTTATACAACAGATTTTATATAATTCTCTTTATTACCAATAACTTGAGGATGTTGCCATTCAATTCTGGAAGAATGTTTCCCTTTGGTCACTTATAACCATCAGGTGCAAAAGATTATAGGTTACCATATAAAAAGAATGCTGGTTTTTGTTTGTTTGTTTGTTTTCCCCTCAATCAAGCTATTTTAGAATTTTTGAAATTATACGTGGTTTACTTGGACTACCCTTAAAGGATGAGAAAAGGTTCTTTGAACACAACATTGAAAATCTTTCCTTGTGTCCTTCTGCAAGTTTCCTTAGTGACCTTGCAGGTGAACTTTAAACGTAGAAAAATGGATCTCAGACTTCTCATTTATCATCTCTGAGAGAAGTAAAGTCAGTAAGTGTGTAACTTTCATGTCACGGTGGTTGTGTGACCAATAGAATTCTTCCAAATTCTGAGGCTTAGTTACTTTATGTTCAGTGTTCTAAATTTATTTATTTATTTATTTTAATTATCATCTTCAGGACTCCCAGGCTTATGAATAACATGGCTGGCAGTGGGAAATGCATTCAAGTTGTTCTTTATAATTTGATGGAATATGGCAGGTTTGGATAAAGAAAATAATTGGAATAAAATTTGACTGATAAAAAATAAACTTGTGGGGATGCCAGGATAGCTCAACTGGTTGAGCACTTGCCTTGTGATCGCAAGGTCCAGGAATCATATTCCAGTCCTGGCCCATGCAAACCCAAATGTTGAACTGGTGCACAAATGGAAACTGCTGGAATGGTGAAGAAGGTTCTCACCTCCCGTGTGGGAGACCCCCAGTTTGGTTCCCATCCTACCCGGCCCCACATCCACCTGCGTGGAGTAAAACCATGTAAAATACTAATGATATAGAACTATGGAGATGGCTCTGGGTGCTTCCCACTTCTCTCTCTCTCTCTCTCTCTCTCTCTCTCTCTCTCTCTCTTTCTCTCTCACCTTCTCTCAAACAATAAAGAAAATCTTAAAATAAAATAAAATAAAATAAAATAAAATAAAATAAAATAAACCTGGTGGTATTAGTAGCATTAAATGTTAAATGTGGCTGTGACTATACATGTGTATGTGGTATCCGGAGCCAGGGAGTTTGGAAATTATTTTATTAAAAAAAAAGGCATAAGCTAATGAAGTTGGTGGTAGTAGAAAGGGCTTAAGAAATTTGGTAAGATTTATAAGAAATCAAGAAACTTCTAATTCAGTATTCTCTAACACTATCATGCGTATTCTCAGTGCCAATATGAGATGACTGTCTTAACTTTGATGAGGTGGGAAATGGTTAGTACACTGAAGAATACATCTGGGTTTTGTTCCTGGTTCCTAGCACAGAGCTTTGAAACCCTAGAAATTTTCTGAGTGAAGTTTCTTTGTTTTGCCAATGAGGTGAGTCCTTTTAGGTCCTTGGATAATTTCTAGATGGGAGTTAGTCACCAGAAAAAACATGCATGTGAATAGAGGGTTGAGATTTTCAAATGCCAAACTTCTGGAGATTTGGGTGGGGGTGAGGTGCAGGGGTGAAGTTTGAGTTCAGTTATACATCCGAAGGTTTAAGCAATTATGTCTACATAATAAAGCCCCAATGAAGTTTAGTAGAATATCTTTGCATTCCATTGTAGGGGAAATACAGATGTCAGGAAGGTGACATGCCCTGACTTCACAAAGAACTGGTACAGAAACTCTGTGTTTGGAACTCTTCCGCACCCTGCCTTATATTCATCCTTAATATGACAATCACTGTGATCTTAAGTAAAGCACATTTAGTGAGTTCTGTAAGTAGTTCTATTAAATTATCAAAATTGTGGGGCTTATAAGAACATCAAAAATTATAGCTATTCAGTCACACACTAAATATGGGTAGGTTTTTAACATCTGAATTATATTTTATTACATTTTATGTTAACACCAATATTAAGCAGATATTTTTTATGTTTATTTTCTGAAAAAGCCACTTCTCAGTGTAGTTAAGAGGGACTTTTTAAAAGTCTTTCTCAATGGAAGGTGTGGGCAACTTGATAACTGACATTTTTCTGAAAATGGACAAATAAAAGCTTCAGTGAAGACAGTTCTGTTGTTGAGAGGGAATTTGAAAGAGATCACTTCTGAGTAGAAATAAAGCCTGAAGGATTAAACAAGACCTTTGCTCTGAAATCAGTCAGACACAGTGACTTTGAACAGGAAAAGGTATTTTTAGAGGATCACTCCAGCAGCTGTGTTGATAACAGGAAAAGGAGAGAAACAGTAAGAGTGAACACCGCTGACCGGTGAAGAGGTTGTTGCTGTAATCTGGGTAAGATATGATTGGACCAGTGATATAGCAGTTGCTAAATTTGCTACAGAAAAACAAAAGGGTCAAAAGGGTAGTAGAGAAAGTCAAGTGAAATTGCTCATATAACTGAAACCAAAAATAAACTTTCCAAATTATTATAGTGAAACACACACACACACACACACTTGCATGCACACACACACAAACATTTCCACTTACTTGTAAAAAATGCAATTTCATTTATTAAAAAATGAAGAATAAAAGTGCTATTGGAAAAAAGATATTTAGAATAAGAACATCCCCATTTCTTATCAATGAATGCAAACAGAGCACATTTAATTATTAAAAGACAGTTGCAAGTTCTAACAAAGAATCCTGCACTGAGTATACTATTAGTAGAAATGGTATACCTGAAATAAAAATTACACAGAAAGTTCACTCAGATTCTTAAAGCATGCAAAAATGCATACCAGGCAGTTGCTAATAAAAAGAAAAAGATCTGTAGTAATAATGTCAAATATTTTTAAAACAAGTTGAAAGTATTCAATAAAGGAAAGAAGTGAGCTTTGCATTATAGAGATAAATATACAACAAAGTTATAACCATAATATATTTTTGTATATAAATAATACACAGAAAGGAAGAAAGCAAGGGAAAGAATGAGGGAGGAAGTAAAAGGGGGATGAAAGATGGAAGTAATAAAGGCAATGAGGAAGGAAAAAAGAGACATATAAAAATATATATACACATTAAGCACACACCACACACACACATGATAACCAAAGATGATAAAACACAATAGCATAGAGAAAAACTCATATCTTTCATTTCCCCCTAATCAAATATCCCCAAAGATAACAGTGAAATAGGGAATGTTATCATGCATTCTATATGTTTGAACAAAAGGACACAGTAGAAACTCTGATTTGTTTTCAATAAACATCATTTTTAACACATGCACATATATTCTTTTCAATTCTTTTATCTCTACAAATACTCAATTTTTGCTCAATTATTTACTCAAAGTAGGAATAATAGAGACCATTAGACATTGATAACAAAAAGAAAGAGAAGAAAACAACTTCTGAAAATTAAATATTTATCTTATAAGTCATTCTGGAATAAAGGAAAAAAAAAGGAGATTGTAAAATTGCTAGAAAATAGTGCTAGTGAAAATACTATGCATTAAAATTAATGATCTATGACTAAAATTATGCTGAGAAAAATTAAGACAAATTTTTACATTCATAAATACATAATAATCAATTTCAAAAATATGTTAACGATTCTCACTCTTTAAAATCAAGTCAGACTGAAAGAATCTGGAAAAATATGACCTCACTTATAGTTGGAATATAAAACTGAAAGTTACAAAGACACAGAGACCTATGGACACACTCAATAACTTGGTGATTGCCTGAGGGAAGGGGAGGAGGGGGGAGGGA